>JAZHYW010014283.1:0-17782 GCA_037355805.1 Ixodes ricinus
CAAAGGGGCCCAGGTGGCTCCAAGGCTCCAGTATGGATTTCCACTTCGGCAGGCCTTTGATTGGATGAAGAATCTCCTGCTCTAAAACATGTAAAATATTAACTACAGTAGTCTGCATTTTTTATTTAGTTCGCGTGAAAGCGAAACGAACTGAAGAATAAAATAGCAATTCAGAAACTATATGTATTCTTCATTTTCGTGAGTTGTGTGCAGCAGAGAAATCGGAAGGGTGAAAAGCGGTAGTGTTTGAAATGTGCTTTGCGTCCGGGAGCACACGCGAAAAAAAAATAACAGTTCGTTTTAAATGACACGTGCTGGGTGCCCTTGCCTCTGCTGCACACAACCCAAGAAATGCAGTATAACTTTATTAATGTGCGAAAATAATTAGACACCGCGATGCTTGTCAGCCTTTCAGAGAAGCGACATGTCCCTACGTCTTAAATGAAACATTTAGCCAGTGCAGTAAAGACTGCCAGCCTGTGGTCTTTAACGTACACCAAGCAGTAATGATACTCGACAGCAAGCCGGTACGGTGCGCATCCATATTTAAACGGGCGGGGGATTAAAAATGCAGTATAGAGAATCGGGTAACTGCAGCTTGGCAAAACAAAAAGCAAATGTCGTGTTCCTGATTCCGACATCATGAAATCAAACCGTAAGGTTATTCATTCGTATATTCATTAATGTGTATTGTATGTTGACGACCCGGGTAGGCAAGCACACTGCACTGGGAGAATATCTCGCATACAGCGAAGACCTAAGGGGCGCCAGTTGAAAGCTTGATGACATCGTGTTGTCTACCAAACTACTAAGATGTAGAGAGATTTTTAATTATTACTGTCTTAATAGTACTACTAGAGGCAATTTGAAACGCTTGACTTTGTTACGCCATTATTCATGTAATAAATATGGATATGCGTGTTATATTGTGCCTCTTAGTACTTGAGAAAAGAAGGTATAATAGTAGGTTGCTGTTTATTAGCTGAGAAACAAATGATAAGAGGAGACATTGACTGCCATCACCGCAGCACCGGCTACCCTTTGACATGTGAAGGAATATGGATCGTTAGTTTTGAAGATATATCCGCCTCATGGACAGCATGGTTATACAAGTCATATTTCAATGTTGAGTATCTGTTGTTACATTTTTTAAGTACGCAAATCGACAGTATTGCAAGTCTCAGCGGCCGCATCCTGTAGGACCAGTGCGTCAAAGCTATTTGGATATTTTAGAAAGCAGCTCTCAGGCGCCCGTTTCCAGCTTGAACGGCGTCGCCGTCGGCGTCGGCGTAACCGCGCGGGTTATTATGGGAAACGTCCCTAATGCACCGTGGAGAAACGTCAATAGGGACGTTTCGGCACCGTGATGTTTCGGTGGAAGTCACGTGCCGAAACTTCACCGTGACTTCTACCGAAACGTCACGTGACGTTTCGGCACGTGATTTCCACCGAAAGATCACGGTGCCGAAACGTCGCGTGACCTCACCGAAGTCACATGCCGAAGTGTCACGTGACGTTTGCGCACCGTGCCGAAACGTCGCCAATGACGTTTCGGCACCGTGACGTTTCGGTGCAAATCACGAACCGAAACGTCACGTGACGTTTCGGCACCGCGTCGAAACGTCGCGTGACGACGCGCGTTTCGAGCGTGAAGAAAGGACGAGGGAGCAGGAGAGCGTACGCATGAGGAGGAGGGACATACCCTTCCCTCAGTACCCTCCCCTCCTCCTCCTCAAGAGCAGCGCTCTAAATCGGCGTTACAGGAGGTTGCAACGTCTTTCATTTTTACTTATGCTGCGCTTTTATGGAGGCCATCTTGAAATTCAATGTTTTCATTCCATATTTTAAGATACTGAACCGCATAACTACGGGTAGACATATCAGCCTACTTCTAGTACAGGTGGTTACAATAGATAAACATGAACGTAGAAAGAAATGAACTTAACGCTGGCGCAACTATTTTAATTATTTATTTTCTTTCGCAATTTTGATTTTGAAGAAGGATTTAAAAGAAAAACATTATTCTATAAAGACGCATTTTAAAATCTATTTAAAAAAATCTTTGACATAACAGAGTGCTACCTGGTAAACATAATCCTAATAATTCAAAACACGGTGATCGCAACTAGAATAGTCTAAGAAAAAAAAAGAAATTGTGCGAAGCAAAAAGCCATTTCGAGCTTACCGCTTGCCTATCTTTGTTATCGGTATCAGATGAGGCAAATGTCTGTAGAGCCACAGCTTTGTAGATATTTTAACTAACTTAAAGAAAAAATTGATAATAAAAAAAACGTTCAAGTTGATATAAGATGACCATCATGAAAGCGCAGTCCTTAAAAGGCCTAAGTTGTCTTTTAAGCAAAGTTGCCTCAAGAAGAAGCGTTAGCCTAAATGAAAAAATGACAAAAACCAACAAACTAATACTGACATTTTTGCCACAGCATTGCACGGGAAAACAGAATATTCGCAGCTCTTGGCAACGGTGTGAAACCGCGCAGTGATGCTCGGAATCTCTGCTTTGGGGACTCGTGCTAACGCTTCGCTAAAGTAAAGGCGTAGCATGTGAAATATGACTGCTCATAGTTTATTCGAATATCCACCCAAAAAATGATTGCGCGTCTTGTTCCTCCAGAGCACGTTGGGGGTGGGGGGAAGCGGGGCAATGGCTGAGTTTTGTAGTAAACATCCAGCGATTGACTATGGAATAAAAACTTCACAATAATGTGATATCCGCATATACACCGACCTGGACTTCAGTGCGTTAACGCATCTTCAATATTTTGTTCGAGGGATGTGTCCAATTCATTTTAATTTCTTTGATACTTCGTGTGTTCTTCATGGGAAAAGACTCGCAGGTATATTTAAAGCGTGGCCAGGGGCACTGCTCTTTCATCGGCCACCCATAAATCCACGAGGTAACCATTTGTTTAAAAAAATTAAGCCTTCTTCTAAAATTTCCTTTAATCGTATAACGTCCTGCTCTTTCAAATGTGCGTGGGAAGGAAGAGAAAAAACACCGAGCACCTGTGCCATCATCGCAACTCAACTCTAAAAAAAAAACACCTGCGAACTTTAGCTTGCAGCACGAGGTAAGAAAAAGCAGAAACAAATCTGGAATGGAGGATTCCCACTGACTGGCAAATGTGAAAATATTTGTCATTATACACTTTTCATCCGCGCCACGACACTCTGGGATCAAAACGTATGCCTGCTCAAAGCTCAATCTTGGTTTAGAGTATTTTTCAACGTCCTCATTTGCAGTTTTATTTCATTTTCATCGATCTATAAAAATAGCCGACTAGAAGCGTCAGATGGAAACGTGACGGCACTTGTTTTTTCCAAGAATTTCAACATTAATACCCAGTTGTTCACACGTACAAAACACAGAAGGAAAAGACACACGGATAAATATGTGCGCGCACTGTACGTACATTCTGCGTCATTCCACTTTATTCGTAGGATCAAGGACTATCTACTTAAATGTTTATGCTCTCTTTTTGCGTTATTTTGCCCTCTAAACATTCAGAGCTTTAAAAGTCAGACCCGCATAATTATTCTTCTGCTTGGTGGAAAGTCCTTCTCGACTTGTTTTGTCCTTTCCCTCTTGTCTAGCTGCATGGCGAGGTGGCAGGAGAGAGGGGAGAGGGGGTGGTCCCCTTTTGTACCGGCTTCTGCCGAGAAGGTAGGCCTAGAAAAGCCCATAATGAGCAGCAAGCTTTTAGAGCTCAGGTCAGGCGCTCGTTTCCGACTTCAGCGGCGTCGGCGTCACCGTCGGCGTAACCGCATGTTGCATGATGGAAAACGTCCCATAATGCAACGCGCGGGTCTCACTCGGGACCCGCGCATTGCATTATGGTACGTTTCCCATAAAGACGCCACACGTGATGTCACGTGGGACGTCAAAGGGTCACGAGTGACGTCACGAGGGTCACGCGTTGTTGCATTATGGAAAACGTCCCAGGATGCGACGCACGGGTCACTCGTGACCCGCGCGTGAAGGTTACGACCTTCAGGAGACACGCACGAGTGACCTCAGAGGGTCGCTGGTGTCCCATGTGACGTCATGGGGGAAGGAGGAGCAGGGGAGGAGGAGGGGAAGAGAATGAGGGGAGGAGCGAGCAGGGGGAGAGTGAAGGGGAGGAGAGGAGAAGGAGAGGGGGAGGAGGGCTTACCTACCTCTCTGTACCCTCCCCGTACTTTTCGTCAAGGGCTGCGCTCTACTTGGGAATTACAGGGAGTTGTAAACGGCTTTATTTTTTTGGCCCCTCGCATAGTCTTGCCCTCCGGGTGGATGTTTTACGAAGCTGCTTCACCCAGGCAGTCACCCATTTGTGCTATCGAAGTTGTTTGGCTGTAGCCTGTGGCAAAAGAAACGCTTACTGGAGACTTACGATGCACCCCACACCCATTGAACGAACTTTTCATACTTATTTCCAAATACTCAAATAAAGATTTCAGAACGTATGAGCGAGATGTGGTGGTTTCAATATGTGAGCATGATTGGCATGTTCCCAACACAATCAGCATTCTCAAAAAGACAGTTTATCATGCTCAAATCTTTCTCAGATGGGGTACGATGGAAAAGATAAATGCGTACCAGGCTTGGGCATCTAAGCGAACCCCTGTTTTCGAAAAGCGCGCACAAATCATTATGTGTCTAACTCACAGGATATGATGGCCAACGAAATCTGGATGAAATTTATATTCACAGATCCCAACAACAACATGAGTTGAAACGACAGTAAGGGTGAGTGTCGATATTGAGAAGTTCTAGTAGATTGTTTTCAGCTTTCGAGAACCGTACTTCACAACGGTATATGAGCTGGCGTAGCTGTGTGCCTTCTGTATTGAGAATTGCTATCGGAGCAGAAAATGCAATATTAAACCTATATTGGAGCGTGTAGGGTGTTGTGTTATCGTTTAACGTTCCTTGTGTCAATGAGATAGCACGGGCTGCCACTTCAAATAATTCTTTGAAATCTCCAAATATCTAGAGCGAATGCAGCTCATTTGTTTTAGCATGACACAAGATAGTAATTAAAGATCCCCCCAAAAGATAGAGCTCAAACCACAAACTCGAAAGGAAACCCGACGTTTCGGAAACCCACTTTTTTTCAAAACCTACGAAGCCTACTTGGGTTTCCTATCGAGTTTTGGTTAGAGCTATATCTTCGGAATTGAATTATCACCCAACCAGGCAGATTTCTGGCGAATATGTTTACTTATGGCCTTGTCACATTGCGGAAACAGACGGAGAACTTTGTCCTTCAACACGAGGAAAACATGTTTTCGGGGACCCTGTCACATTGCGGAAACAGCAACAATCCGAAAACATGTTGCTGTCGTCCGAAAACCATGTTCCCCAACTTGTTCTCCGACACTCGGGGAACATCCTGTCACACCGGGAAAGCGTGTCTGAAGAACACAAATTGCCTCCTCTCCTGCGCGCTGCCTCTCTCTCTCTTTCTCTCTCGCCCTCGTCTGCCCGGCCGGTTTCAGCTTCGGTCCAGACGCAGCCAAAGCTACAAGCGCGAGCTCCGGGCTTTCAGCATCCCTGCCAAGCACGCGCGCTCGTGCAGTGCAAGCACTGTTCTGGGCCACATGCTCGCGCTCGTAGCATCGGCTGCGTCTGCAATGAAGCTGAAACGAAGTATAGGCGGCTAGGCTCAGATCCGCTGGCTCCGCTCGCCCCTCAAATCGTTGCCATTTTGGATCGCCGTCTGATCGCCGTCGCTCTACCGTAGTCGATTCATCAGCCGCGCGAACCATGTCGTGTTCTCTGGATTTGGCGGTTCCGTTCTGCTACAGGGCTAGACCCTTGCTGGATGGCATACGCGCCGACCACAGCAGCAGCTTCTGCTTTGGAGCTTTTTTGTGCCATCGATTCAGATGATTCTGACGATCAGCGGCCGCCGCGCAAGAAGCCGCGTTCAAAATAGACCAGCGAGTGGCTCGCAAGAGTGCATCAACAAGGTGCCCATGAGAATTTGATGCGGGAGCTGGCTCTGGAAGATTGCGAGGCCTACCGGCGTTGAGCGAAACACTGAACTGATCGAATAAACTCGACCGCTCCGACAAACCACACAGTGCAAGAAGGATGTGCTAATTGTAATAGTGATGGGGCTGCTTAGAAATGGGGAGTTCTCAATTATTGAAGTATTCTCGTGCGACTATCTGTACTGAAAAATATAGATGCTGCCGTGTTGCTGGAAAAAATTCGCTTAGCCACCGAAATGGGCAACATGTGTCGTCCGACACAAGTTGCCGAGGTTTCCGTTGCCAAAAGCTGTCACACCGAGACAACATTGTCGCTGTCGTTCATGTTGTGTTGCTGTTTCCTCAATGTGATAGGGTTGTCGGAAAACAGAGCCGACAGCCGACATGTTTCCCGACTGTTGAGAAACATGTTTTGTTGATATTTCCACCGTGTTTCCTCAATGTGACAGGGCCTTTACAGGATAGTAATTTGGCATTTTAAAGACTTAAGTACACTTCGCCACGTAGTTTGCACGAAGAAACTATCAGTAATTTTAGCGTTCTTTTTCGCTTGTTAGAAGTAAATAATATGTTAGAAAAACTGTTAATGCTAGCGTTCAACCAAAATGGTAGAGCTTAGATGTAGACGATACATAGCTGGAGAAAAAAAGCAAAAAACGCCGACGTTTTGTTCCCGCTAACAGTGTCGCGTAATGTACGCATACCGCTACACGACCAGTGCAAGCAGAGTAAGTCGGTAAATTGATAAGACAAAGAAAACTTTTTTTGTATCTGAACCTTTGTCGCTTTTATAAAAGCGATTCGGCAAAGACTGCTGCTAATGGGCACCTACTTACGCGGCAACAATTTGTTCTTGTTCACTAAAATCTGCATGACCCTTGCGTAAAAATGTCCATTTCGTGTTAGCGCTAGCTGTGTCACATAGAGTAAAAGACAACTATTTCTCGAACGTTTTTACAAAACCTTCATTACGCCAGATAGACATTTCGCAAGTGCGCTCTAATACAGCTGCTTTGGAGGATTAACTACTTCAAGCAATTTGACACATTTTGCCGAATTGCATGAATACAAATAACTTTGCAGCTCTCAAAGAAAAAAAACAACTTTTTTTTTGTTCCATGCTCTTATGGAATTACTCGGATCATCGTACATTACGCGACACTGTGAGCGCGAAATAGATCGGCGCTTTTTGCTATTTTTTCCCCAGCAATGTACTATCTAGCAACAAGATCTACCGATTAGGTTGGATACTCGCATGGTAACAAATTTCTAAACATAATTCACTTCTAAGGAGAAAACAAAAACGGGAGAAACCAGCGCTAATTTGTTCGTGCTAAGTGCGTGACGGAGTGTACCTTTAATGTTTTTACAATGTCAAATCACAGACCCTTGATATGTTAAAAAGTGGCTGCTTTTGCTTTAGTTTCTTGAAGACTCCAAAGATTACTGTTCAGTAGCAGCTCGCGCTATAGTACCAATAAAAGCAAAGTTGAACGATAACACGATAAGTTAAACCACCCAATAGGGGTTTTAATAGGGAGTGTTCGTAGCCCGTTTTTCACCTCCGCTACGCTCTCCGAAACCAAGACGTTACTACTGCACATGCGCGGCGCTAGCCTTGCCTGCAGAGTACCGGGTCACGTAGCGGGTGGCGGGAAATGTTGCGGGACAGCGGAAACTAACTGCGAATACTCTCTAACATTGTGTTTTCCACTCCGATATCCGTGCTGGATAAAGAATGCTCACTCCAAGGCTAGCTTAAATATCGTTGTGACGTACGGCTATGTAAGCTTAAGACGATCTACTAAAGCTTCTTAATATTGACACCCACACTTGCTGTCGTTTCAGCACATGTAGTTTCGATGAGTAAATATAAATTTCATCCACATTTCGTTGGCCATCATATGCTACGAGTTTGGCACACAGTAATTTGTGCGCGCTGTACGAAAGCAGAAATCCACTAAAATGCCCGCGCCTGGTACATATTTATATTTTTTACCGTTCCCCTTTTTGAGAAAGGTTACAGCGTGATAAGCTGGGTTTTAGAGGATGGTGAATATTTTGTGAACCTGTAAATCATGCTCACATAATGAAATCACCACATCTCAAGCATGCATTTTGCACTCCTTACTTGAGAAACCGAGAATAAGTTTGGAAAGTGTGTTCACTTGGTGTGGGGATGCATCGGTGCTTTCCAGTGAGCGTTTACTCTGCCGCAGGCTACAGCAAAATAACAGCTCTAATAATTTGAAAGCTCTGGGCAGTGGTTTGTTTAACTAGTACTAAATCAGTATCTTCTTTCGCCACCAACCTATTTTTTGGCAATGCTAGATCATTGTAACAAAATAGCTTGGCAACGATGTTTTCCAAAGCGCATTAAAAAGCTCTTCTCCCGACGCAAATGTGGATTGGAATGACCTTGCTGAAGATATGGCTACTATCGAAGACCCCGTCAGGTTTCCTGAAGCCATTTTCAGCATTGAGAAACAGCCACTTCCCTCTCAAACACTTAATGGAACAGAGTGTAATATAAATAAATAAATAAATAGATGGGTGACTGCGAGGGTGGCGCAGCCTTCCAGCTTCGTAGAACATCAACCCGGAGGGCTATGCTTATCGAAGGGCAAAAAAGCCTCCTGCTCATTTTGGGCTTTTCTACGCTTATCATCCCAGAAGAAGCCGCTACAAAAGGGGACTTTGTCCCCCACCTCACCCTGCAACTATACTCCGTTTCACCTTACGTCCCAGCGCAGCGGATGCTACGGGCCAGCGGAGCCAATCCAGGGCCGTGTGACCGTCACGTGACATTGGAAAGCGGGCACAGCGACGCGCGGAAGCGTTTCACGACCATGTACACATAGCGGGATCGGCTAGGATAGCTCGTAGCGTCCTTTGCGTCCTGACGTCAGGTGAAACAGAGTATGGACAAGAGGGACGGGGCCAAAAAGAGGGTGAGAAGGATTTTCCGCCAGGTGTAAAAGTATTGCAGAAGTGTTGTAATTGGGGCGAGTGTATCGAGTAAGCGTTTGTGTTTCGTGCAAGTTCCTTTTCTCTGTCCTCGTCTTTTAGAGCGCAGCTCTTAGGCGCCCGTTTCTGGCTTGAGCGGCGTCGCCGTCGCCGTCGCCGTCGCCGTCGGCGTCGCTGTCGGCGTCGGCGTAACCGCGCGGTGCATGATGGGTAATTTTCCCCGCTAAATCTAGCGGGAAATTTTCCCCGCTAAATCTAGCTGAAAATTTTCCCCGCTAAATTTAGCGGAAAATTTTCCCGCTAAATTTAGCGGAAAAATTTCCCCGCTAAATCTAGCGGAAAATTTTCCCGCTAGATCTAGCGGAAAATTTTCCCCGCTAAATCTAGCGGAAAAATTTCCCCGCTAAATCTAGCTGAAAATTTTCCCCGCTAGATCTAGCGGAAAATTTTCCCCGCTAAATCTAGCGGAAAATTTTCCCCGCTAAATCTAGCGGGGAAAGTTTCCCATTAGATTTAGCGGGGAAAATTTTCCGCTAGATCTAGCGGGGAAAATTTTCCGCTAGATTTAGCGGGGAAAATTTCCCGCAAGATTTAGCGGGGAAGGGAGGGTCACGTGAGCCCCAGGCCACGTGACCCTCCCTCCCCGAGGTCACGTGACCCCCCCCCGTGCCTTCCCCTCCTCCTCAAGAGCTGCGCTCTAATTCGGCGTTACAGGGAGTTGTAAACGGCTTTAATTTTTGTGCGCTGTTCAGTTCACCATGTAGAAATATTTCTTCAGGTTCCCCTTGAAGACAACCGGCGGGGGTCTTCATCGGTCAAAATTAAATCGAGCCTTGACGGCTGCTGCAGCGTTCAATATTGTAAAACCTGAAGCTGTCGCAGATGTCCAATTATAGAAAAATTGTTAAAACATAAATTTAAACGATTTTTTTTAAATTTATTCTAAGTCAGGTACCACAAATTTTTTATGCGCCTGGGCGGACACTAAGTGACTCTAATAACAGTCGTCAATTATCCCATAACTAAAATCCAACAATCAACTTTTATATACTGTAGTTAGAATACGTGTTTATATTGAAAGCTTGAAGGCTGCCGTTTTTCAAGAATGGTATATTTTGTCGGATATATCTGTGTAATAAATTTGTTCATCAGTACAAAATACCACGCATAAAAAACCTCAAAGATCAGCACAAAAGCCCTCCCCGGTGTGACGCGGTCGTTGCTAGTGTGCTTTTATGCATTCGTTGCTTTAGGGTGCCGCCAATTTTAGTGATACCAGTGGCCGACTCTCCGGTCAACATCTTGGCACACTGCGATTATCCGGGGGTCATGTAGCCCTTCTGAAAATACTTGCCTTATCTCTTGACTTTGACATAGCGTTCTTGAAGCCACTAGAGGGAGATTAGTGTTTTCCCCTCTAATGAAATCAAGGACGTCTTTCCGGGGCTATGTTCCCTCCGATGTATACAAATGCTACTTTCAGGGGTTCAGCATAGTTATCCGTGTTTCAAGATGACCGTCGGAGTCGAGTTGGCGTCACTCTATAGGCGAAGCGCACATGAAGACACTCCACAAAACGTTCCGTTCTATACAAGAAGGTAAACCTTCTTTTACCTTCTTTACAAGAAGGTAAAAGCTCTTCCCACAAGCGTGATGCTCCCGTTTCAAATCCCTCCGCAGTCGAAAGAATAGTTCACCGGAAAGTCCCCTTCTTCCGCTTCAATGGATAGATATTGTCCACAGAGTGATGCCACTTGTCTCCGACCCCCACTTTTAATAAAGCAACCCTTGTATTCATCGGAGAGAGAACCGAGCCCCTGAAAGTAGCCTTTGTACCCATCGGAGGGGGAACCTAACCCCGAAAGTCGTATTTGTTTCCATTGGAGGGGAAAACTCTTATTTCCCTCTCATGGCTTCCGCAACGCTAAGTCAAAGTCGAAAGATGAGGCAAATATTTACAGGACGGCAAAGCCCTCCTCCCGCGTTGGCCGCGACGTCACGGAAACGATAGGACGCTACTGGATGCGGAGGTGGCGGAGGGATATATGAATCTCCATGAGGGGCAATTGCCGCTACCTTCTTGACCTGTAACTTACTATAGCTAGCGGCATTTGTCAGCTTCTCCCCGTTGTCGTAAAAAATGTCACAAGAAACGGGGATATTCGTGCCTAAATTTGCTCCTCAGTACGGCTAAGTACGCACACATACCGCTAAGATCATCGCAAAGCCCCGCCCCAGTGTGGCGCGCTCATTGCGTGTGCTGGTAACAGTTCCGCTATCGCTCGCGGCTGCTGTCAGCTCCTCCCCGTTGTCATAACAAATAACATAGAGAACGACTGCGTCACAGGAGAAAGGCTTTGGTGGTGATCTTCGCGGTTTTGTATGCGTAATTAACGTGACTGAGTATCAAAGTTGGAGACAAACCTATCGGGAAACGGTCTGGCTTACAAGAACTCTACAAAAATGAAAGCTTTAAAGTATGGCCGACTTCAAGTCTCTGTATTACACATACCAGAATCACAGCTATTAAAAAGTTTAAAAATATTTATAATTCTTTAGGCAGTTTCCTGTCATCAATATATGCGAAATTATTGTCCGCCTAGAAGCATAACCAGACACCAAAATAACTTTCGCGCACCCCTTAGTGGTGTAGTTTAATGTAAGATGAAGGAACGCCGATTAAGTTGTACGCCTTATTTAGACACTACATTTCTCCCGTTTTATAAAGGAATTGTATATATTAAAACAACAAAACCATAAAAGAAGCATCTAAACAAACAAAGTTGTCGCGTGAACGAGAACTCGAGTACCTATTTGGCAATGTTCATGTCACATAACTTCCTAGTCTTTCCAGAGGTTTTCTTTTTCTGCAGCTCCGGCGAAGAGGTTGGAGCTGAAGTTCTTGTCTGTGGGTGTCTGTACTTTTTGACAATGATCTGGGTCCGGTCGGTCTCCCGCCGGGGAAAACTCGTGGGAGTGGAGCGTGTATGATGGAGGATTCCACGAAGTGGCAGGTGACAGTCCGTTGTCTGTCTCCGAAGTAAGTCGTGGCAAGACTTTTTGTTGCGTTTTTTTAAGTTTGCTTGCATTCCACACCTTGTAATCCTCGAGCAGGAATGCACTAGATCCTCAACGATCCAGTATCTTGCGTGGCTTGGAGTATCTCGAACTCCCCTTAGCGTGATGACCTGGCAACTTCACCCTTACGAAATCGCCTGGCTGAAAAGCTGGCGTACGTGCGCCTTTCGTCTGATCTCGTAGTCTTGGGCAGTAAGCTGATGTCTTCTAATTCGCTCTTTGAGCTTCGTCACTGCTCCGGTAGGTTTGGTGAAAACGCTTTCTGATGGTCATTCGACTACATTCAGCTTGGTCCGCGGATGCCGATTGTGCAACAGGAATACGGGCGACGCACCCTTAATATGGGGTTGCACGGTATACTCGAATATATTCGGTCAATGTTTCTTCGAGGTTTCGTTCTTCAAGGAGAGCCAGCTAAATAAACCCGTTCCGCACTTGCTTAAATCTTTCGAGCATACCACTTGACTGCGAGGAGTAAACGGATGAGAACTTATGTTGAATGCCACGGTCCCATAATTCTTCCAATTCTGCCGATGTAAATTGGCTGTTCATCGAACGATCCTGAGCGGTCGGTGACCCATGCCTTGAGAGCCTAGTAAGGTGGTAAGTGCTTGATGGTATGTGCAGAGGGTGAATGGCCTTCCCTAGAGGTACACATGCCAATGTTTTAATGCCCAAACGCATGCGAGGGCTTCTCGTTCCCCAACAGTGTACTTGCGCTCTGCCGGTGAATGTGTTCTTAAAGCAAACGCAGCGGTCTGCAGATCAGATCCTTTGGCCTGCTGGAGCACTACGCCAATACCGTATCCGGACGCATCCATGGTAACGAGAACTGGCAATCTTGGACGGAACATGGAAGGGGCGTTGCAATTGGCAATGAGAAACTTGATTCTATCGAAACACCCTTGTGGTGTGTTCGTCCAAACGAATGTCTTCTCGCCACGCAGAATATCTCTCAGTGGTTCAACTTCATCTGAGTAGTTGCGAAGGAGCCTCGTGTAATATCCCGCAAGTCCTAAAAAGAGCGCAGGGAATGATGGTCCTTTGGTGTAGCTGCATCTTGAATAGCTTGAACCTTTTCTTGTACAGAAGTCACACCTTTAGAAATTATAATATATTTTACGAATGGTAATTCTTTAACTTCCCGTACGAAAATGTCAGATTCAGGCCGGAATGAAAAATGCCGGTTCCGCCTAGACCCAAAATTGGGGCACCAGTTTGTATCCAGCCTGGAACCGCGCATTTCCAGCCCCAATTTTAAACCCAGGCGGTTAACCGCCAGAATTCCCGCTGCGCTCACCACTGGACTCTACAAAAAATTTCGCGCGATGCCCTTAGCCGTTACAAGCGAGAGATCGTCGGGATTTCAGACCCAGGCGGACTGGGTCTGAAATCGCGACGATCTCTCGCTTGTACCGGCAAGGGCATCGCGCGAAGACTTTTGTAGAGTCCAGTGCTGAGCGCAGCGGTAATTTCGGCGGCGCACACGGTCATCCAGGCGTCGTCGCGTCGTCATTAAACACGGTGCACGGAACACACACAGCACGCTCAAGCACGGTATCCAGTGTTGAGTGCATCGGGAAGTTCCGGCGGGCAAGCGGTATCCGAGTTGTCCAAGTATTTTCACCAAGCACACCAGCGCCAAGCGCATCCAGATGCAGAGCCAAAGTGGGATGGGTCGGCAGCTTCACACTATATAAAGATTCAAAGCCGAGGTCAGTGGGTATCCATCTAGGGCAACGATGGGCGCGTCAGTATCCGTGCGCCCGCAGCGCGAACGTCGCCGCCGGGCGAGCGCAGGCCGGTAGGTAGTCCGACGGGAGCGGAGAAGAACCCGAAACTCTCGAAGCGCTGCCGCCGACTGCAGCAGACAATGCAGGGCGCGCGTCGTCACCAAACACGGAGCACAGAACACACACACAGCACGCAGAAGCACAGTATCCAGTGTTGGAGTGCATCGGGAAGTTCCGGCGGGCAAGCGGTATCCGAGTGGCACGTCGCCGCCGGGCGAACGACGACTGACAGTCCGACGAGAGCGAAGAAGGAAACTAAACTGACTTAAAACTCTCGGCGCTGCGCGGCTGCTGCCTACCGCCGACTGCAACAAACAACAGACAAAGCCAGGCGCGCGCGGAGAGCGCCCGCTCGCAGCGCCTCCGCAGCGGATGCACCTGTCCCTAAAGCGCGAAACACATGTACGACGAAACCGTCCGATCCGACGTGCGAACTGCCGGAATGACCTTCGGGGGCGAGGGTTTTCGTAGCACCGGAGAGCGTTGAAAACCCTCGCCTCCGACCGCCGTATCGCCTGAGCGGACCTCGGATCGGGCGGTTTCGTCGTACATCTGTTTCGCGCTTAACACGTGACCTGCGAGAAACCGCAAAACTTCCCCGCCGACCTTCCGACCTGCCGACCCTCCCCCCTCCTCCCTCCCCCACAACACCACCGCACCCTCCCTCCTCCAGTCATGGATGTGCGCGCCCGCTGGCTGGGAGCTGACTCTACTGGAACAAGGGGAGCGGACCGGATCCACCGAACACCGTGCGATTCCAGTGCGTTGCGTCTCCCTGGATCAGACTGGCTACTCCCAGAATCGCGCGGAACGGAACTGTCCACAAGTTTAGAATCCCGCGGATCCGAACTGGAACCGTTAAGATCTGGCATTTTCGTACGGGTCCGAAGACACATTTGCGTTTAACTTCAACTCAGTGTCTGAAATGCGCTGCAGAACCTTTGTCAAGTTTTTCGCATGGTCCTCTGCGCCAGCAGCGCCAGCACCAAAGATGATAATGTCGTCGAGATAGCAAAAGACATCCGAACATTCCACGAAATTGTCGTACATCATTTTCTGGAAGGCTGAAGGTGCAGATGCCAAGACAAAGCACACTCTCTTGTAGCGGTAGAGGCCTTCGTGTGTAATGGAAGCAGCTTTTTCACGGCTTACAGGTGACAAAAGAACCTGGTGATAAGCTGCTGTTAAATCAACCTTGGAGAATCACCTTGGCTCCATCCAAAGCATTCCGCAGCTATTCCGTGTTAGGTAATGGGAAGCAGACGACGACAATTGCTTTGTTGGGAGCACAAAGATCCACGCATAGTAGTAGCTTTCCGTCTTTTCTTTTTTACAAGAACAATCTATGGGTAATACCTTTACAGATGCCTTGACTGGTTTGGTAATATCCATATCGTGTAAACGCAGAAGCTCTTTAGACATTTCTTCACGCACGATAAGTGGCAGTCGACGGAGCTTCACTGCAATATGAAGAACGTCTCTCTTCACCTTGACTTGATGTTAGTAACCTTTTGCAATACCTATGCCTGGTGTAAACAGGTGAGCGTATGTAGAGTCTGATTTATTTAATGTCCGTAGAGATCGCTGTAGACGTTTCCAGGGTAGATCCGTCAGTGCGAAGTCGAAGTGCGGAGAGTTCGTCCAGTCCCATCAGTGTCGTTCCATGTGTGTCGACGTAAAGCACAGGTGAGGCTGAAGAATCTTTTTATGTGACTGCTGTCACGAAACATCCAAGAAGCAGAATACGCTGTCTTGAGTAATTTGTAGTTGTACTGCAGCTAATTGGAGTGGATGTTTGTCCGCAAATTTGTACTGGTAGATATCATGGGAGAAAATGGAAGCTGCAGAACCAGTGTCAAGTAATACCTGGACATCTTGTTGTTCTACTTGCATTGTCACATAGATTCCAGCGTTGTGCACTTCTCCGACTTCCAGCACTTTTGTAACTAGTCACGGAATTTTCCCTTTCCAAGTGAACTGTAACCTTCATTAGCAGTAGGAAAAGAACTCCCCACCTCCATTGTTGACACCTTACCCCGAAAAACAAAACTCAGATGTTGCAGTTTTTTTTTATTATTTAGAGCAAGTTTTGCGCCGTGTGGGACATGTAGTAGCATTCGCTAAAGCGCGAAACACATGTACGACGAAACCGTCCGATCCGACGTCCGATCAGGCAATACGACGGTCGGAGGCGAGGGTTTTCAACGCTCTCCGGTGCTACGGAACCCCTCGCCCCCGAAGGTCATTCCTGCAGCACGCATGTCGGATCGGACGGTTTCGTCGTACATGTGTTTCGCGCTTAAGTGATGTGCTGATCCGAAGCGGTAGCATGATCTCTGCAGTCTGGCTGGTGCGTCAACGCCAGGCTGAATTTTAGACTTCGAGCTCTTTCGTCTGTTTTTTCGTAGTTTGTGGACGACCGCAGGCGTGTCAGTGGATGCTTGTACTTCTTCTTGGACTGTTCCACACTGTAGGCATACTTCAAAGCCTTTTTGAGGTTAAGGGCAGAGCCTTCTAGAAGACGCTCTAGAACATGAGTCATCGCAGCTACCTCTACCAGTTGGTCGCGTATCGTTTCGTCCGATGCCGATCCCAAGCTGCAGGTTTGCGAAAGTCCTCATAATGCCGTAAGCGATTCGTCAATCGTTCCACCAAGAATTTGTGTACGCTGGCGAAACTTGCGGCCTTCTGTGATAACGTTGTACGTCGCTGCGTAACGGGCCTCCAGAGTCGCAGATCATCTTGGTGCACGTCCGTAGTAGGGGTATATCTTGGCGCGGACGCAGTCTTTATACACTGTTAGAAAAAATGTAATATTACACCCTGTTTACACCCCATTTTCACTCATTAGCATATTCTTACACGCTCTGTGAGTGATAAATCGTCATAAAATTACTTGGGGTAGTAAAAATTGGTGTTTCGGTTTCGGTTTACACGACAAGGCGTGTAAACAACACTGAAAACACCCCAGCCCAACACCTCAAAACGGCGAGCGCCATGTTGCCTTTGCCTGAAAGCGGTACCAGCGGTACGGCGGTCCGAAAGATGAGTAAGTAAGTAAGATTAAGGTTTTAATGGCGCAGCGGCAACGAAGGCCATAATGCGCCAAACAAAAAGTTTATTAATACTCAGGAAAAGCAGATGCTACGCTAGAGAAACTTTTTATAACTGGTGTAGATAACCAGTCTTGTTAAGAAAATTAAAAACCCGTGTAAGTGGTACTAAAGCGCTGTCACCAAGTAAAAACATAGGATGAAAGGGTAGATAGTTTCTAAAAAGTTCAGGAAAACATGATACGCGCAGTTGATGATAAAACCTGCACTCCCATAGAATGTGTAAAATTGTAAGTAGTTCCCCACAATGGGCACAAAGTGCAACTTCTTCGCCGCAGAGGAGGTACATATGCGTCAGACGTGAATGGCCGATTCTCAAGCGACAGAGCAGAACCTCGAGACGTCGGTTCTTGTGAAATGAACTTTCCCAGATACCTATCATTGGTTTAATCACGTGGAGTTTGTTGTTGGTTTCAGTGTCCCATTCTAGCTGCCAAGTCTTCAAAAGAGATTTCTTTAAAAGTGGTTTAAGGTCCTGGTAGGGCAGGCCAAAAGATGCTATTGAATCCGTGGCAGATGCAGCCAAGCGATCCGCACTCTCATTCCCTGCAATTCCCACGTGACTCGGTACCCAGCAAAATTTGATATTACATCCAAGGCGAAGAGCTCTGTTTACTTTATAACGAACATGCTGTGTAAGTACATTCTTTGAACTAACTCTGGAAGAAATAGCAGATAAGACACTTTGTGAATCGACAAAAATGACTGCGTTCAATACGCTGTTATCCAGAATATGCTCAATGGCTAATAAAATACCATAGAGCTCTGCAGTAAAGATGCTTGCCATTGAGTCAAGCTGCACAGCTCTTCCAAAGTTACTAGAATAAACTGCAC
>JAZHYW010014284.1:0-49873 GCA_037355805.1 Ixodes ricinus
GAGCTGCCAATAACTCCCCAAGGCATTCGTTTCTTACCGGTAGAAAACGAAGGCAGTGTTCCGTATGACATGTTTATGGTTCTTGGTCTGCACAGCTTCTGGAAGACCAGAATGGCAGTACGCCACGAAGACCTGAATCTCCGCACTGCCAGAGAACATTTTATTGAAAGTGTGTCGTATATTAGAGCAGTTTTTAGGGCACAACCAGAACCCCCGATTGGTTGCCAATCCTTGATGAACTTGTGTGTTTGAGGCGATTTTAATGTAACCACGTTTGACATAGAGTGGAAGACGTGTTTTAGCGAGTTGTGTTGTAAGATATTTTTTTTGTAAATGTCAAAGCAGGCAATAAAGAAAAAAAAAAAAAAAGCGCCCGTGGCATAGCGGTTATCGCGCTTGCCTTCCACGCAGAAGGCCAGGGTTCGATTCCTGGCCGCGCCTACACCTTTTTGCTGACGCTGTAATGTGAAGTTCTAGTAAGTTCGAGAGCCGCCTTGCTAATTCGAGGTTAGAATGTTCTACGAACCGAACCTTCCACGCCGAATGTTCCCGAAGCCCACGCGTGTACAAAAGGGGCTCCGCCTGGCAAGCCGAGTCAGTTTCGCCTCAGCGTTCGATCCTGCTGCTTCGCCGCTTTCGACGCCCGCGACGCTCTGTTGTTATCTTCTGTTTCCTTTTTTATTTTTGGGCACAAGTTCGCCCCCATTAAACGTTTCAGTTTCCTCAGTTATTCCTTGTTTCGTCACCTTGTCATTCGTGACATTTTGGTGGAGGTGCGGGGTACCGCATGCCCCTGCCGCGTACCCCTCCGAGGGCCCGCAGTGCAAGTCCGAACGCCAAGCCCACGAAGAACCCAACGAAGACACAGACCGAGATCCGGTTCAGTCGTCGCACCCAAGGCCTACACCCGGAATTCGGACTTCTGCCGCCCAGGACCAAGCAGCCAACGAGGCCGACGATGGCCAACCAGTCGCAGACCCCGGCCGCTCCTGCCGTCGTCTACCTGCCCGTCGCTACCGCGGACGCCGACTCCATTCCACGGCGAGCAATCCACGAAGACGTCGAAGACTGGATTGACCAGTATGAACGCGTGGCCCGCCACAACGGCTGGACCGACGGAGCAGCGCCTGCACAACGTCTACTTTTCGCTTGGAGGGTACCGCCAGGCACTGGTACGAGAACCACGAAGTCCTCTTTGACGTCGTGGGAAATTTTCAAGACCGAATCTGAAGGCGTACGTTCATCAACCACCACCGCCGAGAGAGAGCCGAGGACTTACTGCGAATCAAGGACCCAGGGCCCCAACGAGAGCGTCACCGGCTTCGTAGAGGACGTTCTGCGCCTGAGCGCCCGCGCCGACCCTCGGGCTACCGAAGAAAAGAAGCTTCGAATTCTCATGCGCGGGGTGAGAGACGACATTTTCGGAGGCCTCGTCCGCAACCCGCCGGCAACCGTCGACGCCTTCGTCACCGAGGCAACAAACATCGAGCGCGCCCTCCAAGCGCGCGCTTCCCACTACCAGCGGCAGCCAAGCGTCCCTGCAACCGCTCTCGCTTAGCGGCGAAAACTCTCCTGGTACGGACATCCGCGAAATCATCCGGGAGGTTGTCCGGGAGGAAATCCGCAGGTTGCTGCCAGCCGCAAGCCGACCAGCGACGCTCTCCATCGCCGAGGTTGTGCGGGAAGAAGTTCAGCGAGCCACCCAACCAGAGGCTCCCGTCGCCGAGGCAGCCACCGGAGAGCCCACGTTGACTTACGCCGCAGTGGCCCGACGGCCACCGCCTCCTCCTCGCACCTATGTCGCGCCGCCCCGACGACAGTCTCCTGCGCCGCAGCACGACCGACGCCACGACGACCAGGTCCAGTACGCCTGCCCGGAGCCTCGCGCACCCCGGAAGACCGACGTGTGGCGAACGCCCGACCGACGCCCGCTGTGCTTCCACTGCGGGGAAGCGGACCACATCTACCGCCGATGCCCATACCGACGACTCGGGCTGCGCGGGTTCCACCCGAACGACCCGCGCCCCCGTCATGGTGAACGCCCTCGCGAGATCGACGAGTACCTGCGACGACCTCAGTCCCCCGAGCCTGCGTCCCGCCGAGAGTTCCGGTCGCCGTCGCCGCGACGTCCAGCTTCGCCGATGCACCGACCCCGACGTGAAAGCCTGTCGCCCCTCGCTCCTCGCCGGGGAAACTAGGCGCGGCAACCCCTGGAGGTGGAGTTGCCGAAGACGACCGACGCCAAGATCCTCCACGAACGTCGGAGGGCCCCCACTCGAACGCTACCAGAGACCGAAACGACGCCCCTGCAACGGTGTCCAATAACCTAAACGTCGTCATCGACGGCCACGACGCATCAGCACTCGTGGACACCGGAGCAGACTACTCAGTCTTGAGTGGGAGGCTCTCCCGCCGCCTTCGAAAAGTCACGACGCCGTGGGATGGACCTCAAATACGAACCGCCGGAGGGCACCTCATCACGCCGGTCGGGAGATGCACTGCTCGCGTCGAGATCCACGGTGAGACGTGCCCTGTCAAGTTCGTCGTCCTGCAAGACTGTTCGAGGGACGTTATCCTCGGCATGGACTTTCTCTGCGAGTATGGCGCCGTCATCGACCTCGGAGCAAACCGGCTGACGCTACGAAAACCTGCTCCACCACCGGAGGAACCCAAAGCGACGTCATCCGCGGTACGAGTCCTCGCAAACCACGTGAACCTACCACCGCGGTCAAGTGTTTTCGTACCCGTCGGGGTTGATGAGACTTTCTGCGGCGACGTTTTGCTCGAAGGAAGCCTCCAGTTGCTTCTAGGAAGAGGGATCGGCATCGCGAGAGGCGTCGCGGAGCTCCAAGACGGACACACTGTCGCACTGGTAACGAACTTCCGACAGGAGGCCCAGCACCTTACGAAAGGCACCGCCGTGGGTCACGCCGAGGAACTCCCGGACTCAGCCGCAATCGCCGGAATATCAGAAGACCCCTCTTCGTGGTCACCCAAGACAACGCCGCCTTCGCAGTTTGACATCGACCCAACCCTGCCTACCCCACAACGACGGCAGCTCAGTGACCTTCTCGCCGAGTTCACTGAGTGCTTCTCCACGTCGTCAAAGGTGCGCCAAACGACCGTTGCGAAACACCGAATTGTCACTGAAGACAACGCGCTCCCTGTTCATCGGTCGCCGTACCGTGTCTCTGTGAAAGAGAGAGAAGTCATCCAGAAGCAGGTCCAAGAAATGCTCGATGACGACATTGTCCAGCCCTCAAGCAGCCCGTGGGCTTCACCGGTAGTCCTTGTGAAAAAGAAAGACGGGACTCTTCGGTTCTGCGTGGACTATCGTCGACTAAACGCCGTAACGAAAAAGGACGTCTACCCGCTGCCACGCATCGACGACACTCTGGACCGGCTGCGCCATGCCCGATACTTTTCGTCGATGGACCTGAAGAGTGGGTACTGGCAGATCGAGGTCGACGAACGGGATCGTGAGAAGACTGCCTTCGTCACGCCGGACGGACTGTACGAATTTAAAGTGATGCCGTTCGGACTCTGCACAGCACCGGCGACGTTCCAGCGCGTAATGGACACCGTTCTTTCCGGCTTGAAATGGCAAAGCTGCCTCGTCTATCTCGACGACGTCGTGGTATTCGCAAGTGACTTCGACGAGCACCTGAGACGTTTGCGAGCCGTGCTACAGGCTATCCGGAATGCTGGACTGTCACTAAAGCCGTCAAAATGTCGGTTCGCTTACGGCGAGCTCAAATTCCTGGGCCATGTCGTGAGTGCTCAGGGTGTAAGCCCTGATCCTGCCAAGACATCCGCTGTTGCCGAATTTCCGAAGCCATCAGACAAGAAAGCCGTAAGAAGATTTCTTGGACTGTGCGCTTACTACAGACGTTTCGTTCGCGATTTCGCCAAGATTTCTGCACCGCTCACGCATCTGACGAAGGACGACGTGAACTTCCAGTGGGGGAGGAGCAAGAACAAGCGTTCAACGAACTGAAGGAAAGACTCCAGTCGCCCCCTATCCTCGGACACTTCGATCCAACAGTGGAAACGGAAGTACACACGGACGCCAGCAACGCCGGACTCGGCGCGGTACTCGTCCAAAGACAAGACGGAGCAGAGAGGGTGATCGCTTACGCAAGCCGGGCACTGTCCAAGGCAGAGAAAAATTACTCAACGACCGACAAGGAATGCCTCGCTGTCATCTGGGCGTTAACCAAGTTCCGCCCGTACCTGTACGGGATCCCGTTTCGCGTTGTCACGGACCACCACGCTCTCTGTTGGCTCGTCAACCTCAAGGACCCGTCAGGACGCCTCGCTCGCTGGAGTCTGCGACTGCAAGAATTCGACGTGACCATTGTGCATAAGTCTGGCCGCAAGCATAACGACGCCGACTGTTTGTCTAGGGCCCCAGTCGAATCTCCTCCCGAAAGCACTGACGACGACGATGACGCCCGTTTTCTCGGGGCAGTGACAGATGCCGACATGAGAGCACTTCAACGAGACGACCCGGAACTTCGCGCCGTGATGGAACACCTGGAAGGCCAAGGAAGTTCAGTTCCGCGAGTCTTGGCCCGAGACTTGTCAAGCTTCGTTCTGCGGCGAGGCGTGCTCTTCAAGAAGAACTTCGGAACGAGCAACCCTGCCTGGCTGCTGGTTGTTCCGGCCAGCCTGCGTGAAGAAATCTTTCAAGCATGCCACGACGACCAGACGGCTGGACACCTTGGCTACAGCAGGACGCTCGCCCGGATTCGTGACAAGTACTACTGGCCGAGACTCCCGAAAACAGTCCATCTGTACACAAGGTCGTGCCATGAGTGCCAACGACGTAAGAGGCCTCCGACGAAGCCAGCAGGACTCCTGCAGCCGATACCTGCCCCGACTAGGCCTTTCCAGCAGGTCGGAATGGATTTGCTTGGGCCGTTCCCAACATCGACGCAAGGAAATCGGTGGATTATCGTCGCGACAGATTATCTTACACGATACGCCGAGACGAAAGCCCTGCCATCGGGAACAGCGGTGGAGGTCGCCAAGTTTTTTGTCGAGTCCATCCTCCTTCGACACGGCGCACCTGAAGTGCTGATCACAGATCGAGGGTCATCTTTCCTGGCACAGCTGACCCAGGAGGTACTTCGGCTCAGTCACACCAGCCATCGACGAACCACCGCTTATCACCCGCAGACCAACGGGCTAACAGAGCGGCTCAACAAGACCATCGCCGACATGATCTCCATGTACGTCGACGTTGAGCACAAAACGTGGGACGAGGTGTTGCCGTACGTTACGTTTGCGTACAACACAGCGGTTCAAGAAACCACGGGAGTGACGCCGTTTCAGCTGGTACACGGTCGGGCGGTTACCACGATGCTCGACGCCATGCTGCCTCACGTGCCGGCCGACGATGGCAACGACGACGCTCAACTGATCTCTCAACGCGCGGAAGAAGCTCGCCAACTGGCAAGAATCAAGATTCATGACCAACAGCGTGTCGACGCACGACGGTATAACCTTCGTCGCCGGGACGTCCACTTTCAACCCGGAGATCGGGTATGGGTGTGGACACCGATACGGCGCCGCGGTCTCAGCGAAAAGCTTCTGAAACGCTATTTCGGACCCTACAAGATCATCCGACGCCTCGGCGATCTGAACTACGAAGTCCTTCCCGACGGAACGCGCCCATCTGCAAGACGTCAGCCGCGACCCGAGGTGGTGCACGTCGTCCGGCTGAAGCCGTATTACGAACGATAGAACTTTCCACCCTCGTCGACGAGTGAACTGTGAACTGTGAACTGCGGCTCGCGATTCTGCTGTGGATTTCTTTTGTTTTGTTTTCGTTTCGTGCTGGGCATCGGGACGATGCACTTTTTTAACGGGGGAATAATGCCGCGGGCGCAGCTGACCAAGTAGGCAGCGCGCCCGTGGCATAGCGGTTATCGCGCTTGCCTTCCACGCAGAAGGCCAGGGTTCGATTCCTGGCCGCGCCTACACCTTTTTGCTGACGCTGTAATGTGAAGTTCTAGTAAGTTCGAGAGCCGCCTTGCTAATTCGAGGTTAGAATGTTCTACGAACCGAACCTTCCACGCCGAATGTTCCCGAAGCCCACGTGTGTACAAAAGGGGCTCCGCCTGGCAAGCCGAGTCAGTTTCGCCTCAGCGTTCGATCCTGCTGCTTCGCCGCTTTCGACGCCCGCGACGCTCTGCTGTTATCTTTCTGTTTCCCTTTTTATTTTTGGGCACAAGTTCGCCCCCATTAAACGTTTCAGTTTCCTCAGTTATTCCTTGTTTCGTCACCTCGTCATTCGTGACAATATCAGTGGCTCGGTATCTAGGTAAAACAAGAGAAGGTCGGCTATGGCGGCTGTATTCTGGCGCGTAAAGATCGACGCAACACGGCTAATTAAAAAATAAACGGCGAGTTCACACTTTTCAAAACTAGTCTGTCGTGAAGTTGGTAAAGCACTAAACACTTTATCAAAGTTTTAATAATATCGGATGCATGTGCAAATTTTGAGAAGGCAATTTCCAAGGCAATGGCGTTTGAAGCAGACGATTTTTGCGCGCAGCGGAGATGGGCTCTTTGGGTTGGCCGGAGCGGGTCACGTGGACGCTGTGACGTCGACGCGTCGTCTGCTGCATGATGCCGCTTGTGCAATTTTTAAAAACAAATTACGTCCTTACTTGGCACACAACTCAGCGTAAATGATTCTAAAATGTTCCTTTATTATGTCAAAAACTATTGTAGTTCCGTACATCTCCAAAACATTGAAGAAAAAACGATTTTCTCACGTTCCCCATGCATTTCTGACCGGAGTTGGAACCTCCGGGCGTTCCGCCGCTAGTCGCCGAGAGACGGCGTTCTAGATTGCGCTACTCTGCTCCGAAGGAGCTATATAGTGCTCTAGATCTCTCTGGCGATTGGGTGCGCGTGACTTGTCACGTGCGAGATAGATGGTTGATTGTAGGAGGATTCCTTGCAAGCTTGCGCGCGCTCCGTCCGGTAGGTTTTATCAGATCGAAGGCTAGACGAAGGCTAGCTACGGTCACGTGATGTGGTCATGTTGGGCTGATAAGTGAGGAGCGTAAGGAGGAAAATGAGAATGAGGCGAGGCGTCAAGTGAGCATGGCTTGTGGAGGCTACGCGGCTGACGTCATGCCCTGTCCTACTCTTCTATCCTCCTTGGTCACAACCAATGGTGCTAAACCAGTGTTCCTCGACTAAAAGATAACCCGCTTGCCGCCCGCTAAAGAACAGCTGGTCGCATCTTTAAAAACCAGTTTTAGTAGAGTACGCGGCTTCACCCTGACATAATATGTTGGCTGTGATCATATTTCGTACCACTAAAGCGATACCAGTCATTTATTGTGGTTTTGTTCTTAACCGGAGTTGCCCCTTAAACATGCAAGAAAAACAAAACCATTGTAAAAGATCTGTGAACATAAGCACGATTGATAAGTGAATTGCATGCACATCGCCATATACGCTTATATTGGCAAGGAACCTTGTCAGTACAATGATGCCTCATAGCTATTTTGGAGCGACTGCTCACAACGACCCTTTCAAAGATTTTAATGGGCCAAAATGGCGAATTTCCATGACAAGCGATACCAATCAGCCAATCACCTCGCAAAGTTTGGTTGTCTGTACGTTTGTGTCTAGCTAGCAGGTAGGGATGGCAATGGCACTACTTTCCCAGGATCCGGTGATTTTAGTCACCATGACTGCCAACTTAGCCCCAAAAATCCTAACCCAATTTACTTTTTTTTTACCGGACCTTTTAAAAAGCATTTTGAATACTGGAAAGGCAGTTTATAAAAATTTTTTTATCGCTCCCAAGGTTTCTACATGAAAGCAATATCAGTATGAACATGGTATACAGTTGAATCCCACTAGGATTTTGCTCATCATCCCGTTTCAAGCTCAGCTTACCAACGGACCCTCTGGAAAAATCCCAAAAGGCCGCACCCCCTTACCCAGAAGAGAGAGAGGGGAGCAGTGCAGTTGCTCGCCTGTTTCCTTCGTCACCTCCTTCATCTGCTACAACCGGTACTGTACCTACCGTTTCCGCCGTTCCTTTCAGCGCCGCGGACAGCGCTACACCTTTTCCAAAAGGTGTATTGCAAAGATGAGCCAATAAATATGGCAGATAGATCACAACACCGCGTCATTTGTGGTACTTGGGAAGGTGTCAAATGACCAATCAGTCGGTAGTTGTGGCATCACAGCACCACTTCAGTGACGGGCGACATTTGAAGAGATGAAAATATCCACCTTTAATGACATCAACGACGCCCTGAACTGCAGGTAACAGGATAAAAATCTTCCGACAGAAACGCCAATACTGAGTCTTCAAAGACTGCATAAAACCTCGTAAATGCCGATACTTCTCGGACACGCGACAACCCCGGGAAATGAAGTGCGAAAAATTACACCACAAGCTTGCTCCCGCCGTCTCGCAAAAATTATCGCTAGAAAAGTACGACAAACTCTTGGAACTAGATCGCGGAAACAGTAATATTCAAACAAAGGATTTTTTGCTTTTGTACGACACATTTTATTTATGTTTAATTTGCATCGAACTAGATGCATTAAAGTCCTCGAGCATTGTACTACAGGAAATTAAGATACATGGTGGGAAATACGCCAAAGAGACAAGGACAGAGAAGTGAGGCACACAGGACAGGGCGTAACTTGCAACTGAAGTTTAATAGAACACATACGTAAAGAGGAAAAGCTCACATGCGCATAAAGTACACTTAGATTAAAAACCCCGAAGAAGCCGGACGACACTAGTGATTGATTGAAGCTTGGCTGATAAAGGCGTGCTCCTTATCAGAGAGGGCGATAGAAGGAGCGCTGACACAAACATTCGAGCCACGGACCCTTATCAAGAAGGCCTCATGTATTTCACACTCCAGCTGTGTTTTAAATCTTCCCGCAACTTTAGTTCTTTGGAACTCCGGTCGGCATGCACATCTATCACAGTGTACAGCCAAATGGCCAGACGGAGATTGCCTGGTGGCAGCTGAGTGCTCTCTAATTCTGTCATTGATGCACCTCCCCGTCTGGCCCACGTAAACCTGCGGTAGGATTTACGTGGGCCAGACGGGGACGTGCATCAATGACAGAATTAGAGAGCACTCAGCTTCCACCAGGCAATCTCCGTCTGGCCATTTGGCTGTACACTGCGATAGATGTGCATGCCGACCGGAGTTCCAAAGAACTAAAGTTGCGGGAAGATTTAAAACACAGCTGGAGTGTGAAATACATGAGGCCTTCTTGATAAGGGTCCGTGGCTCGAATGTTTGTGTCAGCGCTCCTTCTATCGCCCTCTCTGATAAGGAGCACGCCTTTATCAGCCAAGCTTCAATCAATCACTAGTGTCGTCCGGCTTCTTCGGGGTTTTTAATCTAAGTGTACTTTATGCGCATGTGCGCTTTTCCTCTTTTACGTATGTGTTCTATTAAACCATAGAGAAATATAGTACTACGAAAAGAGTGGCCACTCAAGCCGTTTCGCGGCCCAGGAGTTAGGGACTCTACTGGCCGTTGGTAGGCGCAACAGTGCCACTTATTTTGAACTTTTGTCAGACATATACTATTAATAAATAAGTTCATTGTATAGAGTAAATTTTTAAAATTATTACGAACATTGGAAACTTTCAAAAACGACTTCAACGGCTGTGGCTATGGCTGCGGCACGACGGTTGGCTTCGGAGTCGTGGACTCGACGGAGGGCAAACGGAGGGCGGATGCTTCGGCTGCGTGGTCTGTGTCTCTTGCCTCGTTGTGTGGGTTGAGTTGGTTCTGCGGCTTGTTGTCTCGTGCGGGTTTCTGGTCATTCTTCCGTTGCGGTCATAGTATACGGTATATGTAAGAAGTATGGTGACTGTAGTTTTCTTTGTTGACGGACATTTGCATTCGGTCACTGAATTTAGAAGCCACTGGGCCAGTCATATGTGCAAGCTCCTTTAAGCACATGGTCATATGTGCAAGCGCCTTTCATGGAACTTGGACGGTAATTTTTTTTAATGCCCTCCATCATATTGCATTTGTCGCTGTAAGTCTCGCTGTAATACAGTACTTTTTTTCCAGTGTACAACTGTTCACGCGTTATTCATACATTTTGCATCCGTATTGTTATTTTTGTAATGTATGAATAACATACATCACCCTTGCCTTCGGAGTTGATGTTTGTTTTGCTTGTCATAGTTACAAAAATAAATACTTTTGTGTGTCAATCCCTGGTGTCGTCCCTTCAAGAGAGTTAGCACAAATGTGAAAATATCCTTTTCGGTGTGCGGTCAGTTTGAATTATATGTAGCGCTGGATGACTTTATTCTGCAGTACAATTAGGGCATGCTTATAAGGCAATTATATCTTAAACAAAAACCATGCTAGTTACAATAACACTGACTCGTTAAACTAGAGGGCACATGCTACTGCCCGATACAAAAATACCGCCAGAATTCGCCTTGAATCCATTCATTCATCTGGCCAGCGGTTACTACGTGTATCCATCCATTCAACACTCAACTAGGGACTATACTGGCCGCTGGGTGCGCTCGCTAACGCTGAATTGGGCCGCTGGGGCCTATGAAAGTGTCCGCTCTTTACGTAGTACTATATTTCTCTATGATTAAACTTCAGTTGCAAGTTACGCCCTGTCCTGTGTGCCTCACTTCTCTGTCCTTGTCCCTTTGGCGTATTTCCCACCATGTATCAGAACCAACTAGCCCAACTCGCAGTCCTAATACAGAAATTAAGATGTTTAATCTTTCTCTCCTCTTGCAATGCAGACCTACATGGGGACTTTCAAGTTCCGTCAGTACAAAACGGCCAAAAGAAAGTGCATTGCCACCACTCCCGTCGTTTCGTGATGCGTGTGTCCTGATCCCAGGCAGACAGTTGGGGACTTTGGCTGTAGTGCTACCCTTCCGAGAAATGCTGTCCGATGCCAGGACGCTAAGTTTTGATTAAAAAGAAACCTCCCCTCACACCGGAAAAAAAATGATAAGGTATATTAATAGGATCCAACAATCAAAAGACTTCGATGATTGCTTCACGTGACTTGCCAACTCCAATCCACTTGACTGAAAAAAGTAGAGAGCAACAAAAAGAACATGTAAAAAATTGACACGGCACTCCAACTGATTGCGCACTGTTAAACTTCTCAATTTCTTCAGTTTCTCGCACACCGTTGTGCTAGAAGCCAACATAGAAGCAAATTAAACGAGTGTTTAGGCCCGCTTCAGATGAAGCAGCTCTTCCCAGCTCTTCGCAACGCAGCACCCGCACGTTCGCGTGCAGAAAAAGCTGTAACTTAAATTGCCATGTGTGGTCGTAGTTAAAATTGCAATTTTCTTGCACCATTTAGAAAACCGAGTTACATGTTAGATGAGAAATTTAGCGAGTGAAGTATCACTAGTGTCGGGAGAGCATGGGTTAGTGCACAGCCAGCTAACAAGAGTTTTGTCCACTCTCCTGAATTTCGGCTTGAATATCTTTGAATCTTGTTAAGACCAGCAAAGTTCCCGCGAGCATAGGAACACAACGCAACAAACAAAAGCAGACTCTGCCGGTGTTTCGTACGATATATGTAGGGTTTCACGTTTTCGAAGTTTTTTTCGTTGTAAACTCAACATTTACAGGGTTCATACCGGCTTAAAAAAATGCAAGGGTTTTAAAAACGTTGTGAAGGCCTGTAAATATATTTTCAAGGACCCCTCTAATACTCTATCAGTAAATTTATAATATAGCGGGTTTGCACGATTCTAACGCGCCCCCAATTCTGGCTGACAAGCAGATTTAGCTTCCAGATATTCAAAAAAGTAAATTGCTGCAGATTCTACCGCGCAGGTAAAATAATGAAGATTGAACAGATACCTCATAGAACAGATTTTAAGAAACACGGTAACAGAAAAATAAATACCGTGCGCTAGTCGCCATTGTCAGAGTCCGACGATGGTTTTTCGCTGTCCACCGAGCTAATCCTTGCTTTTGCGCTGGTACGAGTGTACGACCTTCGCCTCTGGGAGGTTCGTCTTCCAAACAACACTTTGCGAGATCGTCGGTTCACTGGGATTGCGAGGCCACGCAGAGCTGCTCCGTTGTTATCTCTTCCCGCCAGCGTGATGGGCTTTCGTTTACATAAAACCTCCTCGTGGAATACGTTTTGTTTTTCGATCTTAAAACGGCAGACACGAGTCCGTAGACGTGAGACAAAGCGCGGGATGCAGATACCAATATGGCGAATGTAAACAAACGATCACGATGGCGATGGGACTAGCAACCTTACACCGAGTATTGCAGTTTTGGTGTTTGGTTTCGATTGTAATGGTCACGTAGTTTTAAACACCGATTTTGGCGGGGAAAAAAAGTGCATGTTAGAATCGTGCAAACACGATAACAACTTTTTCGAAATGCACTGGGAAATTTCTTTACAGCACGATACCGAAGGAGAGGCACATTTGCCCCAGAGGCAGTGGTGTACCAACTTGTTTTCGAGTGAGGGAGCAAACTAGACCCCACCTCCCTCCGGAGGGCCGGGGGGCGGTGCCCTTGGTATCCCTTTGGCGCCGCCGGCCAATGTTTGCCCTGCCCAGTGGCGGCTGTTTCAAGAGGGGGGGGGGGGGGGGGCAAAACACATGCCTTGCCCCCACCCCTCACACACACACTATAAGAACTAGGGGGAAAGCACCCCCCCCCCCGTTGGTACGCCCATGCCAAGAGGTGCTCTTCGTTTCAGCTTGGGTCCAGACGCAGCCAATGCTACAAGCACGAGCGTGTGGCCCTGAACAGTGCCTATACTGCGCGAGCGCGTGCTTGGCAGGGACGCTGGAAGCCCGGAACTCGCGCTTGTAGCATCGGCTGCGTCTGGACCACCGTGGTCTAGACCGAAGCTGAAACGAAGTATAGCAAAGGGTTCAGTGGAGCTACGGCAGCCTTTCTTTGTTTTCGAGGTTGATGTTTAAAGGTTCTTGCATCTTCGTTTTCGCCGTTTTCCCTAGGCTGTTCGACTTGACAATGTGGGTGATGTCCCTTGTTGGCAGTTGCCTCTGCTTTATCTGTATCTGTAGTTGTACTTCCCGGGCATAGCGCACAATTGAAACTACGTCCACCATGTGCAGCGTAAAACAGACGCGGAATAAACAAACCAGGAGTAGCTAGCAAACAATGCGCGAGAGGACAATGCGAACAAGGGACAAGATTCAAAAATGGCGGATGGACAAGACCGGATCCGGAACTACCAGGACTGCTACCATTGTGGCCAGGCGCTTAACGGACATCCGCTAAATGTGTCGGAATGTTGCAAATAAAAAAACTTCCTCGTTAAAATTTTGAAATTTATGATAACATACACGCAAAAAGAATTAGTTTATTATCGTAAAAAATTTCATTACTGCAAAAAAGCTGATCAGCATTAGGAACTTTAAGCGTTTTTAAGCACCACTAGAAGTTTCAGGGCATCCAAGGTCTAGAAAATGTCATTTAAAAATTTAAGGGATTTCAGGGTTTTTAAGGACCTGTGCGAACACTGATTATCAGTATAGTGCTCTAAATACTCTGAAATCTCTGAAATTGGCGCATTTTATGTTTTTTTTTCTCAATATTTGTGATTTTATGAGCCTGCGATAAAAACGTATCCACAAACACATAAAACATTATTAAAAACAAATAGCACAACAGACACAAATCGAACAAGACGAACACAACAGAGTAACCGCAGGTGCATTGGTCTTCCCTTTTTTCGTCTGCGTCTTTTGCATGCCGCCAGTTTTTAATATTCGTCTACCAGGTAGCCCAATCGTCAACACTTGTCGAGTACAAAAATGATACAAAAAGCCATTTCAATTACTTAAGAAGAATCTCTGGTATTAAAAAACAAATTTCTAACATTCCTTTTTATTTTTAAATTGAAAACAACATGTATTGTAAGTACTACATTCAGGAAGTGCACATTTATATACAGCGTACACACTAACACTTCAATCCCGCTTCGGACGGTCTGCAAAAATCTGTTTTTCAACGTGTCGCCCTGAGATTTACTACAGAGGTGCCCGAAGGTGGTGGATTCATTAGTTGAGAGTATAAATACATAAAACCTCCGGGGTCAAAAAAAAAAAAGATGATAAAAATTGGCTTCGTTTATAGAAAAATCACGAAAACAATGTTTTCCAAAATGATTTTAAGAAATCGTTCTGGCTTATTCTGGCGTTTATTACGACTGAATAACCAGTGAAGTGAAAAGAAAATACAATTGGCCGACATATTTTTTAGTTCATTTGGCCCAAATGAGTACCACGGTGACACAAAATAATGTATAAGTGCACATGCAAAGTATAAGAAAAAAATGTTTTTCGTGATTTACTCAGATGAGTTATTCTTTCCACAGTTTTAGTGAAAGCTTCCACCACCCTCGGGCACCTCTGTAGTAAATCCTAGTGTGATACGTTAAGATCCCGATTTATGCGAACCGCCCAAGGTGGGATCGAAGCAGTAGTGCACACGCTGTAGTTCATCGATTCAAGGTTTCATAGCCTAGTCTATAAGCATGGCTTAAAAAGCTTTTTTTGTTTTCTCAAAATTCATTTTTGCTTCATAACTTTAGGTTTTGTCCATTCCGGTGCCTTCGGGTCTAGAACTTGGACCTGAATACTTTTTTGAGGGTTTAATTCCTCGAAAATCAGGAAGTGGAACAAATGTCTGTAAAAACATTAACTACAATTTTTTTGTTTTGTTTGACAAAGACTTTAATGACTTAAGACAGCTAAAAAAATGTAACTTGAGACAACAAATTACAACAATGATTTTCTTGCATTCCCTACTGTTTCTGGAACATGCTTACATGCTTTGTACCATGTTTTTGATGGGGCTATTGTTTAAAAAGTTTGGCAGAAACATTTGTGATGAAGTTGAGGTCATCTTTAACCTATGATAGTAGGAAAAGCTGAGCCGATGTTTGTGCTCAGCAAAAGATTTTATAGTAGATGTAAAAATTCTAAATAAATTAGATCAGAAATGACACAAGAAAGTTCACGACAAGGGCCTCCCCTTAAACAAGAAATTGGCGGTTCCTTGCTGCGTCTTGCAAATGAACCGTGTCGAAAGTCGAGGAGCTCCATGTTCCGCCGCACGCCGACTACACACAATCGCACCGCAAGCAGGAATTTCCTGCTAAACTTTGCAGAAAAATTTTCCTAATAAATTTAGTAGAAAACTCGCTCTGCCAGATGGCACGTGTCAAGCGACAGCTGCATCACACGACGCCACAAGGTCAGGTGACACTGTGCCATCAAAAAATGCCACGAGGACCCCGAACAAAACACGCGTGGGGATTCGCCGCGAAACCTCGATAACAAAACACGCGTGGGCATGGGAGCTGCTGTCCGTTCGAGTCAGCTAACCAAGAAATGTTCTTTTTTGTACAGCTCCCGATTTTCGCCTTCGTTTGGTATCTGCGCCCGAGGACGATCGTCGCTGCCGTGACCGTGCTCGCCGCAGTAAACGCTGCGTCATCGCCACCTTCTTGCTACACGGAATCATCCCTTCCTCCTGCGCGTGGCGTCCTCGTGGGCCCTACGTCATCCGAATCGCCATCGATGTACCCAGGATGCAAGTCTGTCGGCCTTTATAAGGATGTTCCAAGCCGTGGCCGCCTCAGTGGGCATGGGAGCTGCTGTCCGTTCGAGTCAGCTAACCAAGAAATGTTCTTCTTTGTACAGGTTTGTAAACGATATTCTTTGCATGCTAAAAGGACGAGTAACCTGTTTCTTGTTGTGCTCCCATGCCCAGGGGTGCTTGTTGATATTGCTTGCGACTCTGTCAATGTGATTAGACATATCTTGATGCTTTCCGGAGATGTCGAGCTGAATCCGGGGCCGATGTCTGCCACTGAACTCAAACAATTCAACGAAATGTTCGCTCTCTTACAAAAGATCGACTCTAACTCTTCCAGCCTCCATGAGGGACAAGCAGCTATAAGATCGGACATAAAAACCATACTGGAAAGACAAAAAGAGCTGGATAGCGCCCTTTCCTCACTCGACAGCAGGATTGCCTCAATCGAAAGCGAGATATTCTATATTGGTCAGGCTAAATCCGCCATAAACGACTTAGAGGACACGCTGAATGTACAGGTTGCTACTACCTCGAATTTATTGAGTCGTATTGACGGCCTAGAAAATCAGTCGCGTCGTTGCAACCTTCTTTTTACGGAATGCCGGATGACGCTGGGGAGTCATGGCAGACGTCCGAGCAAAATATAATCACCGTTGTGAAAGACAGACTTGGTGTCGCCTTGGGAAACGCTGATATTGAACGGGCTCACAGAGTGGGTGGTTATCGGCAAGGAAAAATTAGGCCAATAATTGTGAAATTCGCCTCATTTAAATTAAAAAACCAGTTGCTTCTTTGTGGCCATAAGTTGAAGGGCTCCCCCTACTCGTTGTCGGAGGACTACTCGCCGAATGTTCGAACTGCGCGGAAGTTTCTTCTCGAATTTGCCAGGGCGCAGAACGTATCATTTAAGCTTCGTTTCGACAAGTTGCACATTGGTTCCAGGACTTACAGTTATGATTCTCAGTCTCTGTCCGTAAAAGAAATCCCCAGATAGGACGCGCCGGGGGGTGGCTTTCTTCATAACCAAAAATCAAGTTGCGGTATTAATGTATTGTACACGAACGCACGTAGTATCCTGAATAAACGCGACGATATATGTTCTCTTATTTCTTCGTGTAATGCTAACGTCATCGTCTTAACTGAGACATGGCTATCACCTGGAATTGAAGATAGTGAGATATTTCCTGAGCACCCTAATCTGGTTATTTACCGGCGTGACAGGGATGATCAACGTGGAGGCGGTGTCCTTATCGGGGTCGCTGAAAGTAATGAAAGCACCCTTGTCCCGACTGCTTAGTGCCTCGAATGGTCTGGGTACGAATACAATGCAGTTTCAAACCTATTTTGGTAGGCGTTTGTTATCGACCTCCTTCGGAATCCCATTCGTTCACCAGCCGTCTGCACGACGACTTGTCTACCCTGTTTGCTCTCTATCCGGCGCACCCTGTTTTTTTATTCGGTGACTTTAATTTTCCATGCGTTAATTGGAACTCTGCGGTCCCCGTTTGTCCTAAAGAGAATGGTTTGTGCAAGGACTTCCTTGACATGTGTTTGGATTTTAATCTTTTTCAACTTGTGTCCGTCCCTACTAGGGTGACGGATTCCTGTTCTAGTATTTTAGATCTCGTGCTAACTACTCATCCGGGTTTTGTAGAATCACCTCTAACCTGTTTTGATGGCGTGAGCGATCATCGGGTAATTTACTGCCCTATATGCGTGGAAATCCAGAAACCGTTGCGCGTTCAAAAAAGCATACGGCTGTATGAGAAAGGGAATTATGAGCAGCTCTGCAACACTCTGTCCGAATATTTTGTGTCTTTTAATACTAATTTTGAGAGTAGAAGTGTGGACGTAAACTGGTGTCTCTTTAAAGATAAATTATGTGATTTAGTGGAAAAATATATACCTTGTATTGATATAACAACGAAGTCTTCGAATCCATGGTTTAATCACAGCCTCAAATCGCTACGCAATAAAAAGCAAAGGCTCTTTCGAGTTGCCCGTCGAGCCGGTACGCCCGAATCATGGCAGAGCTATGAGGACTGCGCTAGCATTTACAAAATTGAGTTGAATAGATGTAAAGACATTTTTTATCGTACGACTTTGCCATCATTATTGATTGCCAATCCGCAGCGTTTTTGGAATGTTGTTCGCCCAAAAGACGAGTGTTCGTTACAACTTGTTTCAAATTCAGGGGACCCTGTTCCAGTGAACTTGTGCGCTAATGTGCTGAATGATGTTTTTTCTAAAGTGTTCTCCCGTTCAGACCTCATTACTGTTTCCCCTCCCGTCTCCAGTATATCGTTCCCAATGGATCCTATTCTTATTGATTACGATGGAATCGTAAACATTATTAAATCCTTAAAAGTTTCTTCGTCATGTGGAATTGACAGCATAAATTCCAAGATTCTCCGTAACACTAATCTAACGTCTAGCCTTTTTTAACAAAAATCTTTCGTCAATCTCTGGAGACGGGAGTCGTGCCTGAGGACTGGAAGTTTGGGAAGGTCATTCCGGTCCACAAGAGCGGTAGTAGGTCATCACCAGCCAACTATAGACCGATATCTCTTACCTGCATCTCGTCTAAAATAATGGAACACATCATCTTCAAGCATTTGGTTTCATTCCTGGATTCTAACTCTTTCTTCAGTGACGTGCAGCACGGTTTTCGCCGTAATTTTTCTTGTGAAACACAGCTTCTTCATCTGACTAATGACTTGTTCTTGAATCTCGACTCCGGATACCCCACTATCGCTGTATTTCTCGATTTCGCTAAAGCATTTGATAAAGTACCTCATAAACTTCTACTTCTCAAACTTTCCACGCTAAATATTGACGCTCATGTACTAATCTGGATTGAATCATTTCTTTCTCAACGCCGTCAATACGTCTATGCTAACAATGCCTCGTCTCACGTCTCTGCTGTTTCTTCTGGTGTTCCTCAAGGCACCGTGCTTGGACCGCTACTTTTTCTCATTTATATTAACGACCTCCCATTGCGTATCACCTCTGTTATTCGCCTGTTTGCTGACGATTGCGTTGTTTACCGTAAGATTACTACTCAAGATGACCTTCTAATTTTGCAAGCTGACCTTCTCAAAATAACCGACTGGTGCCAGAATTGGAAAATGTCTCTCAATACTAACAAATGTAAGTGCATGCGTTTTTCTAATTCATTAGCAGAAACTAATCCTACGCTACTTTTGGATGGGACTATACTCGAATATACAGACCACTATAAATACCTCGGCGTGCATCTTTCACCTAACCTCTCTTGGAATACTCATATTAACAACATTGTACAATCTGCTAATCGAAGTTTAGGCTACATCCGTCGAAATTTTAGATCTGTTCCCAATAACCTTAAGCGCCTCCTGTACGTTACTCTTGTCCGTCCCAAATTAGAATATGCGTCTTCAATTTGGCATCCTCATCAATCAACGCTAACTGATTTAATTGAATCTGTTCAGAGCCATGCTGCACGCTTCATTTTTTCTGATTATTCCCGTTTTTCGAGTGTCTCGTTAATGAAAGCTCACCTTGACCTTCCGCTATTATCTTCACGTCGTAGGATCTCTCGCCTTTGTCTTCTTCACAAGGTATTTTATACGCCCATCTTTAAACAATCTCTCTTAAACCCCCATCATACATCTCGGCTAGAATTGACCATCCTTGTAAGATCGCCCGCCCACAATGCTTCACCCTCGCACACCAGAAGGCGCTCTTACCATCTGCGATTGTGGACTGGAATGACCTCCCCGAGAACCTCATCGGCATCACCGACAGTGGAAGATCTCGGGACGCCATCACCAACTACTTCATGTAAACCCACTCCCCTCTGTAACGCCACTTGTGGCCCTGAGGGTATTATAAATAAATAAATAAATAAATGGCCGTCGCCGTAATGACAGCAACACCGATGAGGGTAGTCTCTCCTCGGGACCACGGACCCTATGCCCAGACCAACGCGAAACGTCCCCGAGTTTATTTTGACAAGAAGACCGAAGCCGTAGACTCCGGCCAACCCGAGCCGAGCGTGGCAGTGGGTTGAGGGGATTGTTAATGCGGGTTGTTAATGCTGTAGCGTTCCTCTGTGGTAACGCCTCCGCTTCGCAGGAAGCGGACCCAAGTTCGATTCCCACAGGCGGCTTGCAATTTTTTTAAGGATTCGGCAACATCGACGATGTAACATCCTATGATGCCAACTAAGACGTCAACAATGACAACTACTACATCAACAATGGATGTCATTTCTAGTGGTGGAAAAAGCCCATAACAGCAATCGCTTTAAAATGGTTCTTACTGGGGATCTGGAGGAGCTGCTGGATGGTCTCGACGTACTTGCGGGCGTTCGGGGGCAGCTCCAAGTACTTGCGGCAATCCTCCGTCCGCGCCTGCCAACCGGGCAGCGTGATGTACTCCACTTGGACGCGGTACAGGTCGTCCGTGTTTGCTGCAAGTGCACGGGGAAACCCAAACTCAGTCGAGTCGCCAATTCAAATCCGCCGTTGCGACCGGTACGCTATTTGATCAAATGAACTATCTTTACAGAAATATAAATATATTTTAATGCATGGCAGGTCCTTAGCTAGAAATCCATATAACTCAATAAAAAAACATTCAATCAGGAAGGGCCCGAAAGAAGTTACCGGATTATGCAAAATTATTTGTTTATATCTAAAAAAACTATTGAGGTGCTCAAGATCTAATTGCATATTTAATATCAGGAAGGCGAACCACATATACAGAATGATTTTTCTTATACTTTTTCAATAAATAAGCTTTTTTTTTGTTTCTCAAGACCAGTGTCTACCCTCAACCGCCACTTTGGTATGTCACAAACGCGCTCTAGACGGGTAGCCTTTATGAGCCCCCCGTGATGTCGTGATTTAAACCTGCCACCCCAGACGTGACGGCTTCGAATCAGGAAAGCGTGTGGTTGCATTACCTTAAGTCAAGGGACACAGTGTCACGTAAATCGGAGTCGCGTGATACTGCGATGTCGTGTGACACCACAATACCAGTGCCGCCTAAGCTCGGGGCCCCCGACACCGACGCCATGTGGTCATGTTACCTCACGTCACGTGGCATCACGACGTCAGTGTCGTGTGATATGTCACGTGACATTCGCAATGTAAGTGTCACACAACCTTACATCATGTGACACTCTCATGTGGTCACGTGACCGTGCATTGCGAGGTCCATGGGACAACCAAATACAATCGCCCGAGAGTTTCTTTTTTTACGACTCGTCCCCATAAAAAGAATTATTCTGTTGCGTGGAGTTAAGTCGGCCCCAATGGACATCTGCTGTCTCATCAGCAGACGAGAAATTTAGCCAGTGCAGTACCGCTGCAAGCCTAAGGTCTTCAACGTGCACCACGCAGAAGTGACACACAGCCACATGCCGGTACGGCGCTCGTCCATGGTCGAAACGGAAAGGGGTGGGGATTGAACCCGGGATCGCTGGGTCCTGCGGAAATGCGTCAGCACCGCGGAGGTGCGGTATGTTAGCAAGCGCTGCTACCTACGCCCCCGTCTTGTCACCATCCCGGCACCGCGGTCAGACACCAACCGTTGCGAGCGCCGTGACGCAACCATCGAGCCTACATTCCGGGTGTGGACACGAAAATCCTAAAAACTGGCCCTATAAATGTTCCGCGTTTAAAAACAGTTTTACGACCGATACTTTTAGAGTCGCTGAACCCGCTCAAAGTACCCCAACTCTCGGGGACGGGTGCAGAAACACGCAGTGACATGGCGAGAGTGACTTAAAATTACATAATAAACACTGCAGCGCAAAGGAAAATGAAAAGTAAAAGACGTAGACAGGACAAGCGCTACTCAACGCTTGTCCTTTCTACGTCTTCCACTTGTCCTTGTCCTCTGCGCTGCAGTGTGTATTAAGTATAACCAACTCGCCCATCAGATCATTTTAGATTTAAAAATAGTTACGAAAGGAAATATTTAACATGCTTTTTATATTCGACAGAACCGAATGAACGCCGATCTCTAGTGGTGCACCGTGTAATGTTCTGTAGGACATGCTCACTTTTAACCTTTCACGGGCCAAAAACATGGGCACGTGCACCAAAAAAATTAAAAAAAAAGAATGCACGAAATTTGGAACGTGTGAAAATTTTCACGTGCTAATTTTGGAAAACGACGGTATGTACCGCACATGCTTGTCGTTTCTGCGAAGTACTTTAGAAAATTGCTACAGGGAGGCCGGCGATGCAGGAACGCAGATGATATTCTCATCGCACGTGATTTCATGTCACTCAGCCCCACGCCTGCTGCACGAGCAGAAACTTTAGCGCTCCCCCCCCCCCCCCCCCGCTTCCAACATGCTGAAAAGTGTCCTAAAATTGACTGATTTAGGGGTTTTCCGTGACGCTCAGCAAGTTTCTACTTGGAGCCATATGTTTCTCTTCACTAATTAAAAACTTGAGTGCCAAATTTAAGGCATCTGGTATGTTTCTTGCAACGCCCAATGCCCGCCGTAGCCGACAGATCATTCCCGAAAAGATTCTTTTTCCCAACCACCCTATTGATAGGAAATTCTGAAACTCTTCGCGGAAACCCCCTGCAGATCACAAATGTGGTTTCGTTACAAGCATATTTATTCACATTTGCAGTGCAGTGAAGAAGCATGTGGAAATTTGTCTTTCGAATTAACGGTGAGGGACGTGTCTCGTGCTCGGATTTACGCGTGATTGCCAGTTCGTTTTAGCAAATGCCGACGCAATGCAAATCTCATTTTAGTGATGCGCATTCGGGTAAACTCATCGTCATGGCTAGCACCTGCCGTCAACCGGCTGCTTGCAAGCGTTCGTCCCTCCAGCTATGCACTTCGAAGGAGCCGTTACCTGGCGGCGTCTTGATCAGCTTGCCGTCCAGGTGGTACCCGGTGCCGACCTTGATTTCCTCAAATCCGTCCAAGACGTCCAGCTTCGTTAGAGCGATCCTGGATGGGAGAGAAGGAGGGGGCTCTAGTGCACGAGTTCTCAAGCATTGAAGATCTACCCACCTTTTCAACCCCTAGCAAGAGTGTCGGCATATAGCTCAGCATAAAGTGGGCGTGCACGAGTGACAGTGCAACACCGGCTTTTGTTCTATTACTATATAAAAATAATTTTAGACAAATAAAGTGGCACATTACAAGCGCGACAAATGAGATGGGACAAAGGTCCCAATCCTTTTTTTTTTTTTCGCTGGCCTTCTTTCTCTTGTTTATCCTAGCAACATAATTTTTGAGAGGACTAAAGTTTTGCTAATTTCGCGACCTGAGCAACACTGATTGCGCGAACATACCGCCCCGTGGCAACGAGCACACAGCATGCCACTTTCAATTGCACAATTTTGAGCACGCAAAAAGTTCCCAAAACCCGCACTTTGCCAAATTCACAAAATACTTCACCCGTAAAAAAAAAAAAAAAAAAAAATTAGACAGTGTGTATTGTGCAATTTTGCTAACAGATCTCGAAAACTTTTTAAATTACCTCTCGGAAAAGTGCCTAGAGCTGCGAGGGCTTCCTTCAATCGAGCTAGCTACGAATTCCCTCAAAAGTTTGGGAATGGCTCTACCTGGCTTGCACTGATGTCGCATCGGCGGCCATTGTGAAGAACTTCGGTGCTGCGTGCATACCTTCTCCAGAATATATTTTGCACCACCGATCGTCTTTTGTTTGGCAAGACCAAGTAGGAATAACTATGGGCATGATGCGATGATGTTGCGTGCAAGCGGTGTGTAGGGTAAACGTCACGGAGTACCTCGATCTACCAATGCCTTCTACTCCACGCCCTTTCCGTAAACTAGTACCTCCGAGACGTTAAAGAGCCAATGAAGTGGTTTTTGGGGAAGCTACTTTTTGGTGCGACGGCGTTAAGGAACTTTCAGTGAATGAGTATCTTCAGTTTTAGAAGGCAGAACCGCCTATTAATCACGCAGGAATAAAATACGTGCGGACTCTTTTCTGTTCCTGCACCGACCAATGAAATTATCGTATGTTTGAACATTTTGGCGGCCTTTGAAAAGTTTCGCTAAAGAAACAATTTTCAGTTCATTTAGATATGTTGTGCATGATAATTTCACAAGACGTAAAATAGTTCTAGTTTGGAATACGCGATACTGCAATTATTGTTCCACAAACAAGGGACTACGTTTTCTCTTTACCTTCCTCCGCGGGGGTGGGAGGGGGGGGGATTTTCCGCGCTGCCTCGGGATGCGCGGAAGCGCACGTATCGAACTCTTTCAGGAGAACTGATTGCGCGCGTTGCATGCCGGTCGTGCCGGTCGCGGGCCGGCTCCTTCTATGTGCGAACATGGCGTCGGCGGTGATCGTCGACGTGGACGGCGTGGCGAAAGCTCATCGTTCCGCGTAAAAGCGCTATCCTTGACTGTGAATTTTCGTTGTGTGTCGCTATGATAACCCAGCACGTACTAGAAGGGAAGATCCACCTACTCGTGCGGCGATGTCGTGGCGGCACTCTCAAGACAGCAGAAACGCCCGTGCCGTCGTGTTTGTTTACTTCGACTACAGTGGTGCTTTCTAGGCATTTGTTTTCTCGAACATCGCCCGGATTTTTATTTGGCGCATTTCATGCGTGTGCTCAAGTTCAAGGTATTACTGGCGCGTACCATATAAACGATGCGAATTTTCACGCGTTTTCATCACCGGAGAAAAGTGATTAGTGTTAGCAATCCTGAACGCTCGCAACGTCTATCTGATCACGAAATCATATTTCTACGTTGCTATATCTCTGCTAAGATTACATCGTCTTTTATAATCGTAGAAAAGGCGTGTGGCGAGATTTGTACTGTACTATTGGCAAAGTCGTGTATTAAGGCTGAACTCCATGGGACGAATATGCTGCGAATAACCGACGAATTTTGCCCGGCGGCTTTTGCTCTGCGCGTGGAGTGAACGCAGTGGCTGCTACGTCGCGCGCAAAGCGAGCGTGCCTTCGGGCGGCGTTCGCCAGTTATTCGTCACATAATTCGTTCCATGGAGTTCAGCCCTAAGAGTCGTGATCGTCCAAGACAGCGTACTGCATCTTTTTCTTTTCTTTTTTCATCCACTGTACCCTGCAAGCCTATCATGAAAAAAATAATAATGCTTTAGGCTATAGAAAACTGTCTGTCTATATTCTGTTACGGCATTGAGTGGCAGTGCGTCCCCTTTTAGAGGCGCCGCTGCAACAGCTGACGGCGGCGTAGAAGCGGCCGCAGTGCTGACGACCCGCTGCGCTTGTTGCAGTGGTTGCAGGTGTGTGTACGCGCGGCGCAGAGCGGTCGTTCCGGTTGCAACGGACGCAGTCGTAGGTAATGCGCTTGTTGCACATGTCTGAACCAGCCTGCCGTCCTCCCGAGGCGACAGTCAACGTGGTGACATCGTTTGACATCACGTACCAGAGGTTACGCTGCGATGCCAAACATTGGTTTGGTTACGACTTGCCCCAACCGCAAATCGAAGAACGCCCGAAAAGGTCTGCGTTTCGTCGTCCTTGGAACCCGAACACGACTCCGAAGCGCTGCTATCGTCCAGATCACACGCAGGAGTGGCGTCATAGGAAATCATCCCCACATCGGCTGTCCGCCGAAGAATTTCAACCTCTAACGGCGTCAGGTCCTCGAGCGTAGAGAACTCCGCCATGATCGAAGCTCGAATGACAAAGACGTTCGGCCGGTGCGGCGACCTCGGGATCACTGCGCGACGGAACGTCGTCCAACGCCATTGGCCCGAGATCGTTTGGATATGCGAGCGGTGACCAATGAGAGTGGTTTCGATTTCAGATGGATCCGAGGTTTGGCGGCCTTCAATTACATTTTTATTAAAGAAATAATCACCGTATGACTATATTTTTTTTGTTTTTAGGGATACTTAGGGCGTCTAGATTCAGTTGTCATCATCAAAACAAGAACTCAAAAACCACTTGAGTGCCCCTTTAAGAACCGCAAAAATACAGGACGACGCTTAAGCTTCGCCTTTAAGAGGGAAACGTGATAACTACACATATAAACCCCCGCTCGTTCCCAAGCCGTAAAAGCATGTGTGTGCCGATTCTGCTTCTGTGCTCACACGAGACGGTCGCAGGAGGACTAGCTCCGATGGAGCGGCGGTAGCGGCCCTGGGCGGCCGTGGTTCCTGTGTTACACAAACGCGATTCCGGTTGTGTAAACAGCCTGAGGCCATTGAGCACGTTTTCATAATCTGCTAAAACGCAATTCTTTTTTTTGTGGGGGGGGGGGCGTTTGTTAGCGTATTAGAAGAATGTGTTGTGCGTTAGTCCATCTCATACGTTGCTTGAAAGTGGCAAATGATGATTGTGAGCCATATGACATGTATTTTTTTCTTTTGGGGCCATGTAGCATTTGGCGGTCCCGCATGGCAGTTCGGCAGGCGGACCCCAGTGCCAAAGAAGTAGGCTTCCATTTTTTTCACTCGTAAAACAGGTCGAAAGTGTTTTTGCTACACGCGAGCTTAAGCCAGAGTGCCTGGGCTTGTGTAAAGCACTGCTCCAAATACGGGATTTTTAATACGCAATGAAAAATCCTTGTGGTGCATGTTTAACTGGTACTGACGTAAATTGTTGCGTGTTATTGCAATAAAAAAACGAAGTTCTGTGTGACCCAGTCAGTAGCGCGTCTGGATCGTAACCGAATGGTAGTGAATTCGAATTCCGCCTCCGCCTAAAATTTGTTTAAGGGAATCGAAATTAATTACTTTATAAAGGGAATCCACTTGGTACATGCGGCGACCTTTAATTCGCGTTACATGTCACGTTTCAATCCCTTTCATTTCACGTATGTCGTCACGTTTCACGTGAATGTTGTGGGTTGTTTGAAATTCCCCTCGAGGTCGTGTGGCTGTGACGTCACGACCCTATCGACTATTCAGGATTTTCCCGCCCACCGCCACCACATTTTATGCAACAAGAGCTAATAAACGCTATCGCTTTGAGAACCCAAATCATCTTTCACGGCTTTCACTGCTTTGAACAAGACAAGCCACCTTCAACTACAGCACTAAGGGCAGCTGCACCGCACGACGCCTCACAGAGCCAGCAGCTAAGGGGCAATCAAAGGAGCTGCGACGAAACAAAGGAGCGTACGCAGAGTAGCCGTTGATCATGTTGGAGTAGCGGAGAACCACCAGGTCCAGCCAGCCGCAACGCCGACGCCTCTTCATCACGCTGATCTCGTCGCCAACGCTGTACAGACGGTCTCCAACATCCTGCACGGCACGCATCCACGTCGGTACACCGATCAACTGATCCTTATCGCCGCAAGCAAAGTTGTGGATAGGCCTCGACTAAGTGGGTTTCGCACACTTCTTGATCTCTGGGAATGCCTATCCGGCTCGAATGACAGCCAATGAACCGCCGTCCATTCAGTGCATTTAGGCGGTACAAAGGTTTACAGACCTTGTCAGCAACGGTGCATACACCAGGCTGTGTTTGGCTCGTAGTTGCGCATCGATGCAAGCCTCTGATATGCTGAAATACTGTCTAAACAAGGTAAATACCTCACTTGACTTATGGACAGCGGAAAGAATTTGTGAGCGCTCGGGGAACATCGGAGGGTACCTGGGAAACATAGTTTGAATATCCATGAAAACTGGGTTCCTGCAAACGTTCCCGTAAAGATGTGCGGGAACCATGGAGGTCTCCTTTTTCAAAGTTCCTTGGCTGTCCCTGCTCCGTAAGTTTGAAGATACGAGGAATCAGTTGCTGGGTAACTGTGCGCCAAGCGCTTCCCAGTATATGCGGCATTGTCTTTACAGGGTTTGTAGGCTTCCACACTCCTTTACTGCATAAATGAGACCGAAAGGGGTTCGTCGACTTTCAATTGAGAGAGATCGGTGCGAGACAAAAAATTCCGAGAATACCCGTGGGTACCAAAAGGAATGGAATTCATTTTCTGGAGGTGGAAGGACACTAAAAAAAATTAAAATATATTTCAGCAAAGAAGTATAATATAAAAACGAGTCAAAACAATATATAAGCTTGGTTGAACAAGGCTGCCACAAGGGCACATTTCAATAAACGAAAGTATGCTGTGAGACCGCAAGAGTGTAATTGAAATAACTCGCTAAAGTTGTATAAGGTCAGTCAAATCACCGTGAATAACCGAACTTTACCTGCCCCCAAGCAAAAATCCCCTTAATGTTTTGCTTTTAAATTTCAGAACTTACCATGAAACACGGAGGAAAAGCGAAGTCTAATCCGAGCTCCTGATCTCTATAGGTACACACTTGACTAAACAAAATGGGCACAAGGATTCAGCTGCTATGTGAACTCATTTCTAATGTATACTTACAAAAAAATCCGAGGACATCTAAGCATTTCTTATGAGTTGTGAATACGAAAGCATGAATGTCGTTCTTACGCTCCCTTAGTTCATCTGCGGCGTAGTGGCGCAGACGGCCACGTTTCGCCGGCGGAAGGCCGAGCGCGCGCTTTCGTTAAGGGGCCGCGTCGAGCTCGGCTGTGCGACCGCTCTGAAGTCTGCCCGGACGGGCTCTGGTTGTGCCTAAGCACTACCGCCCCTGCTCCCTCCTGTTACAGGCGGTGAGGCCGCTGCGCGCGCTGCGCCTCCACGGAGAGGGCTTCTCTGGTGGCTTTTCTTGGGATTACGCCACACGAGAGCCAATGGGAGTCTCGTTCCTTGATGACGCGTATAAGCCAATCGGAGCATAATCCATCAGAAATCTGCTTCACTCGAAGAAGGGGATTTTAGGTGCCGTTTGGCCAACGTTTTGCGTGGTTTCAAAGCCGATCACGTCGGTTCATTCCATGGGGCAGTCAACGCTTTCACATTAAAAAGACGCACAAGTATACCCTTCCAAGGTGGCTCGCGAAGAGCACAGATCTCAATCTACGAATGGGTCTAAATTATGGGGTCTAAAATACATTTAGAACCCGACGCATACTTAACATTGCAAATTTGAGCTTGCAAAAATGTGCGCAGTCTTTCAGAACATGTGGTATTTTCGGGTCGGAATATTCCCCGTGCCCTGCCATTTGCTGTGACCCTGTTTCAATCGCAAGTGACCTGCTCATATCCACAAAACAACACCATTGTGTCTAAAGGCTGGCTAAAATATTTGTGTTCTAGTGTGACCGACAGTCTTTGAAACCGTTTGTATCCGCTCACAGTGAGAAAAACACTCTGGGGCCATCCACCGCGTACACCTAAAATACCCCTGATCTACATATATTTTACCCTTCTTTCCCGTGGTGTTGAAATAATTGTGGCGATGTTATAAGAGACCATTTCTTATAAACAGAGCATAGATTTGATTTCGTAAAGACTACAAAACATTCAGACTACTTACATACAGATCGAAATTGTTGTCGCGAATACAGAAGGGATAGACAAGCGCAAAACCAAGAATAAAAATCGAATCAGCGAATTTGTTCCAGAAACAAGAGAAAGAACAAGTGTCGAGAAAGCGGTGGCAAGTGTCGAGGTGTCGGCGCGACAGCTGACCAGCGTAAAATTGAGACAGCAAGGCCACGCTGGGCTCCTCATCTATTCCACTCGGTGTCTCGAACATTTGGTCTAGAATGTTTAAAGGGTCGATCGCTCAAGGTAAGAGTAAATACAAATCTTCTAGAAGTACGGGGAAGCATTTCCTCTCGGCCATGCAAGCGGCAAAATTTCTAGGGCTACCCAGCAGACGCCGCCACTGTGACAGTCTGTTCTCTTGTCATAAGCGATTACAAGCAGAGAGGGGAGAGGGGGCAGACCCGGGCGACTCACGTCCTTCTGCTCGGTGGGGAAGGGCCCTTCCCCGACGCGCGTCGTGTAGGCCTTCAAGACGCCAAAGACCCCCTGGATCACCTTGGGGGGAATTCCCAGGCCCGTGCACACGCCGCCCACCGTGCAGTTGGACGACGTGACAAAGGGATACGTGCCTGCGACGCACAACACCACGACGAACCCTCGGTGAGTCAAGTGCACAGGTGCGACGCCAAACAACAATGTCATCGAACAGCGCGTCGGAACAATGCGTCAGTGTTTCGAAGGATGCTGACACGAAGTTGAAGAAACTGTGTCAGAAAGAATGCTAGAGAAGCTGTCTCAGAGACAATATTGTAGAAACCATGTCGCATAACAATGCTGCCGCAACTATGCCACAGAAACAATGCTAGAAAAACTATGTCTCAGAAACAATATTGCAACAACTAGATCGCGGAAACATAAACATAAACGACGGAATCGAAAAACGGCATCTCGGGGAAGCAGGGCCTACCAAAGTCGATGTCCAGCAGACGGGCGTTGGCCCCCTGAACCAGGATCTTCTTTCCGTCCTTGAGGGCCTGGTTCAGGTACGACACCGTATCGATCACGAAAGGACGCCGCTGCACCGCATGGTCCTGCAGAAGACCAGACAATCGTCGCAGTCGTCAGGGCAGACCGGCAGATATTGGGAGCTTCACATGCATTTATCCGCCAACGAAGAAGTAACGACGTGTCCCGTAACGCAGTTCCATCGTTGGCGACCTTGAAAAAGTCTAACTACTGTGGGTTTTAAATGCTAAGCCAACAACGGGCATCTGGCCCACCCGCGGAGGACTGAGGATTAGTTTTGACCACTCTGGGACATTTTGATGTGAGAACAAAACTTAGGTTACTAGGCTCCTTCTCTGCAATAAGGACACTTCGGAAGGGGTTCAAGCTCGCCACCCAAAGATCCGTAGGCACGCGTCTTGCCTCGGAGCCACCGATTGCAGCCTCGAAAAATTTACTGGCTCTTTGACATTTCCCAAAGGTGTATAAATGCACATCAACTGAAGGGCCTATTCGCATTCCTCCTTTCGCGAGCAGAGTAAGGAGGCCGCTGAAGCGCACGTTACGGGGGTTTGGGGAATACAGCCATCGTGGTGTCTTTTGACGCAACAACTTTCTGTAATGCCATGGCGTGACGATGCCGCCCGATGTCACATCACCACCTGACAAACACCATGACGTTTCACCCTAATGTGACATCATGTCATGTGACGTCAGTGTCGCGTAGCATCACCGTGTCACATGACATCACAGTGCCACATGACGTATCAGCCGCATGACGTCACGATGTCATATGTCACAGACACTATGTCACACAAGACATAAAAACTATGAACTTAGAATGACTTTCAGACATCGCAGTGTTACGTGACACCGTGATGTGACCAAAACACTAAGACGTGGCCCTATGCATGAAATGCTATGCAAAACGTTGATGCGTTCGAGTGACAAAAGGAGAATGTTCTCAGACAACATAACGTGCACCTCGACATAGTAAATGCGTTTTGCCAGAGGGCACAACAGATTACAAAAGGCTTTAAGTGCGTTTTGGTTTCGTCACTTTGTCCCAGTTCAAAGCAATCAGTACGATAGCTTAAAAACTTTAGGTGGCCAAGTGACCCCATTGTAGGTAACCCTATCACTCTCTGTGCGCGCACGAGCGCACACGAAAACGAAGCACAAGGCACACCTGCACAGTAGTGTGGGGCTGCAGAACCGTGAAAATAACGCTAGCTTCAACGACGTGGCACAAGAAGTTTGACTTCCGAGTACAGTCCCACTAGGCAGAAACGGCCTCCATGGCCACACCTCTATTCTTCTTCTTCTCAGCATAAAATACCGAGCAAGCGCCCACCCATATGTGGGAGACAATCACGAAAATATGGGGATGGGCGGTTGTTGGGTCTACGAGCAGTGATGCAGAATGGGCACGCGGCAGGGTAGGCCCTTGTTCGATCCGACAAAACAGTATAGCAGCAGTACAGGAATCCGACAGAACCCAATGCAATGGTATTTCGTTAATTCAAACTCTCTTAATTCAAAATGGCGGATAATTTAAACTAACATGCCAATCCTGTCCTATGTATTTCTAGAAAAAAAAAACTTCCGATAATTCAAAGTTTTCATTATTCAAACAAAGTTTTGGTACCCCTCAGGATCAAATTAACGAGACTCCACTGAATTTTATACAACAGCCACGCCCTCCTGTCAAACATGCTTGGCACCGGCGTCGAGCTTTCCTGCTCCGTACTATCATAACGCTTCGCCGTCTTCTCAGAGAAACGTTTGACACAGAGGAGAGCCACGGTTATCTCGGTAGGTTCGGAGGTTTGCTGAAGTGGGCCCTTTATGACCTTTGCTCGCATGGTAGCTTAAATGTTTAAAAGGTAGGGGGTCTGCGCTCATTACGACGTCGGCGCGTATCCGGTATTTCAAGGTAAATGGATGGTGGGCCGTCACGCAGAACCGGGGCCTCACCCTGTACTTTGCGAGCTCCGCGTCCATGTCCACCTTGAGGGTGGAGGGGAAGAGCCGATGGTACGTCTCCACCAGGCTCCGGAACCTGACACAGGGGGCACACAGCTGTCGCCACCGGAACACCCACCGCCTTAGACTCCCAGCACCCAGAAACCAGAGCACCACCCCTCCACCCACCCCTCCTCATCCTCGGCTCTAGAGCAGTCCTACCCTAGGCCGTCCTAGAGCTACTAAATAAGATACACTTTGGGCAGTGACACTCCATACCGCGATTTGCTTCTGGGTGACGCCATTTTGGAGCTTCCTGCATCGAACATCAAAATGGCGGCACCCCCGAGAAGATCGAAGAATGAAGTGCGGACACTCTGAGCGTAGCTTGTGGCGAATTCCGCTAATACATTTGGAGCGTTTACCAAGTGCTTTTTAGAGCGCAGCTCTTAGGCGCCTGTTTTCGGCTTGAGCGGCGTCGCCGTCGGCGTAACCGCCCCAGGTCACGTGACCCCCGAGGTCAAGTTACCTCCCCAGGTCACGTGGCCCCCAGGTCACGTGACCCCCGAGGCCACGTGATCCCCGAGGTCACGTGACCCCAGGTCACGTGGTCCCCCAGGCCACGTGACCCCCTGGTCACGTGACCCCCCAAGGCCACGTGACCCCCGAGGTCACGTGGTCCCCTGGTCACGTGACCCCCCCCCCGAGGTCATGTGACCCCCCGGAGGAGATTGAAGAATGAGGGAGGAGGAGGAGGATGTGTATACTCTCCCCTCAGTACCCTTCCTCCTCCTTCTCAGGAGCTGCGCTCCGATTCGGCGTTACAGGGAGTTGTAAACGGCTTTCATTTTTTCTTGGTATCTTTATGCACATACAAACGCGAGCTAGCGTTTGCTGCTCTAAACGTGGAAACATGGAGCGGTTTCGGATAGATCCAAATCTACCAGCCAAACTTTCCATTAGTTAGGGGCTCCAGGTCAACTAAGTCAATGATCCGACCCTGCTCAAGCCTTTGTTGCTTCTCCAACTTCCTCGACGAAAAACAAGACGAAGTGTCTAGCGTTACGTCCGACGTAACCCAAGTTACGTCCAAATCTCCGCCTTCCCTAGGTTCACGGGGGAGAGAGAGAGGGCGGGGGGGGGAGGGTTAGGTATACGCGTTTCCAGTGCTCCGTCCGGACGTAACGCTAGCCACAGCGAAAACAAGATGGACTCGCACAAGGTCGACAGTGTTGAACGGCTGCCATTTCCACACCAACAAAGCCAAAGGCCGCTTCCTCTCTTTCATCGCTCAATGAAGGCTAGGGTCTTTACTGGATGGCCTTACACGAAGGAGCGTAAATTTCGCCTCAGAGAAGCCAAACTAACCTGGTGATCAATAAAGGGAGCGCACTGTTACGCATTAATTACGTTAGAAAAAGACATTAAATAAACTGGACCCCCGTTACCAGTTTACGAGTACCCACAATATGCTACGTAGTTTCAGCACACGGAAACAGACTGTTGACAACATTGAGGGCGCAGGGGCAAGGATGAGTCATAATTTTGGTTTCCATTCTAGGTGGCGCAAACTACCACCCGTTATGAAGGCTACAGCCACTATACTTAATTTCAGCTTCCGTCCGAGCGCAGCCAAATGCCGAGGGGCGGTTCCCAACTTCGAGAAGAGCATTCCTACGCACCACAAAGTAGTCCGCAAAAGTAATTATTTTCTTAAATAGCTGTTTTGTGCGTAAACATTGCACAATATTCCAGATGTGTACTGCTGAGAATGATTTGCAACTAAAGGAATTAAATATCTAAAGTTTATGTTTTTATTAATATATGTAAATGCCTGTGGTTTGGTCAAAACAGGTACACCTGCTGGCAACACAGCTGCACCGCTCGGTTTTTCCGAGTGATTTCGTTCCCGTAATGGTCGAAGCATGTGCTTCGCTGCTTTTCTCCCGAGTCGCTCCAAAACGTACTTTGGGCGTCAGGCTTGAGAGGTCGTGATGAATGTCTACTTTGACATTCGGCAGGAGACTCCGGTCGCGTCGTACCGCGAAGTTATTCACCGAACAAAATGTCAGGGCGCAAACGAGCTGGTGTACATTGCACATGGTTGAAAAAACCCCGAGACTGCGGGTAAACGACACAACACTAAAAAGTCTCTACTTATTCACCGAACCGGGCCACTACAATTCACTGATACGCGGCGAAATCAGGCCACCCCTTTACCTGCCGATCGCATTAAACGGCGAAAAGCTGGTGGAAATAACTGAGCCTCGAGCCCTAGTAAACCCAGACAATACAAGAAAACATCAACGGCCGGGTCATCGAGCACCTTCCAACGTGTACTCACATCTCGAAACTATGCCGAACAGATGGAAAGCTCGGACACAGACGCCAGCGGCCAGCCTACGTACCGACATCCCCTGTGACTAAATTTCAGAACGTGAAAGGGCACTTTTTAGACCTGTAGAAGACGATACCGTTGATACACCCGTAGCAGACGAAATACATCCCCTTGGCAACTTGGCGAGCGCGGGCGGTGCGAACGACCAGCGGAGTGATACAAAAGTGCATGCAGGCGATATCGCGTGACCTATTGCCGGCGTGTGATTGGCTCCGGCTACACGTAGCTTTGGCTGCACTCGGACGGAAGCTGAAACGAAGTGTAGCATCCACCCATTCATCCATCCACGGCATAAGTTTTAGTAAACCATTTTTGCAGCCTCTTCAGGTACCCTGTTACAGTTAATGGCCGTTACGTTATAGCTGCTGCAGGTCGCTCTCTAGCTTGATGGTCCAAGGAAATGTCGGCGGCCAGGAGTTGGGATGCCGCGACCACGACAACGCGCGCGTCCGGTCGTGCTTTTTGTTGGCATTTTACGACCAACCGCCGTGATCGCGAAGTCCGATGGCGCGACACTCCAGCTTTTGCGACGTCGTTTCTTGCCACTTCCGGACCGATTCTGATGCACTGGCGGGACGGGACACCAAACGCACCAGTCCGAGACGCATTCCCACGCACCGGAGTCATAGTTCCCGACGGCACGAGAGCGGCGGGGTTTGTTGTTTCGACTGCCCGGCCTCCAGCACGTGCTCGCCGCCTTCTAAGGTGCTTCGGCTGCACGTGCACTCTCGAGGCTCGCAAGACACCGAAGCGTCATCGAAGGCAGGGACCTCGCGCAGCAGCCGGGGGCAACCGAAGCGGCTCCCTGCATTTCTCCTCCTGTCGGTAACTAGGGCGGCTTTGATGCCCTCGTGGCCGGCTAAAAGACGTACAATCGACCGCGTTAACAGCCGACCGAGAGACGCGTGCCTTTCGAGCTACGACGAGTTTAGCCGAGCGCTCGCACAACCTTGCAGCACTCCGCGCACGATGCCACGGTTCAAAATGATGTATAGAGCAGCCTGACTTCACTTGCTGCCATCACTGGTTCAATCGCGCATTTAATGCAGCGAGTTCTTTGCCAGCTCTAAACAAACGGATTGGTTGTCATCCCAGTGGAGACACTTTCCGTCTGGAATGTTCCGTTGCGGAATGATTCTGATAGCACCATCGTCACATGGTACAAAAGTTAACTGTTTCGGTTGTGCAATAATTCTGACTCCGGCGCCGTAAGAGCGTACAAAATTTAACCCCTCGCGAGGCGTGCACGCGACACAGGGTCAGAGATGTTAGAACGAAGATAACAAATGTGCTAAGCAATCGAGAAACAAAAGCACGGGGCAGCACCAAAAGAAGCAAACGCCCCTTTTCCGCCTGCCTCATTTTCTTCTGTTTTTTTATTTTTTTACAGGAAAAGAAAGGTGATTGGCAGAAGCAGCTTGGAAATGGCGCATTATAAATTAGACTGATATTAGATATATCTAAAGCGAATGATATATCACCAATCAAGAAAATATTTGAACCTTCAATTAGTCAAAGACAACACCAGAGCATATCGACGATGGACAAGCATGCTTGCGTTAGAGAAAATGTGGGTTGCAGCTCAGGGCTTCGAGGTCTGTAGGTTCGAGACCTCTCGAGCTGCAGATTTGAAAATTTGTCAAGTGCACTCGCCAGGGAAACTCCGCAAGCCTTCACCGATTGCGACTATGTGTGCCAGTCGGGGAACTCCCGCTATGCTAGTTAAAACCCCGAATAACAATTTAGTGCTCGAATATTAGCACTCGACGTAAGACACCCGCGACCGTTATCTCGCGTGGGAGCGCCAGCCTCCTAGAGCTCAGTCTTTACCATCATATCAATGAATGAAATGTTGACTAAACATTGCAGGAGGACAAGTACCCCCTCCAGGTTTCCGTCAGGGCGAAACCCCCGAATTCTGGGTGCAAGGCGAGATTACTGCACTGGAAACGTGAAGAGCGATATCATGTGCGGCCCTCAGACAAGGGACGCGCACAGTCCTGAGGCCCAGCCAGCTTACGGTTCACAAACGGCTGCTAAGAGAGATAGCTGGGTGCAGCAGTCCTGTCTACAGAGCAAATGAAACTTCGCATTCCTGTGTGAGCTCGAGATATCCATGTTTTCAGAAAAAACAAGCCTCATCTTGTCCACGGCGATCAAGCAGAGAACCATTCAAGCCTGCAAGAAGACCCACTTCATCACGTGCTGCCGTCGTGCGTGTAAGAACTGGCCATCAAGAGACGGTCGGCGACGAGGAAGCGAAGAACTGCCCGTACTCACAGTTGCTCAAACACGACAAAGTCCCCCACAAGATCCGCCATCCTCAGTCCTGTTCCGGATGCCTGTAACGAAGGAACGTCCCAAATTCGGCACACCTCCAAGCATGTTACACATCTTGGTCTGGCACCAGTCAAGAGCCTGTGTAGTAACACCTGGCCTCAAGCACGCTGCAGGCTTGTAGGTCGCTAGAGGTTTCTGGCATGTTCCATCTTCACAACCTTTACGATTCTAGTGACTGCCCGTGAAGTGCCATCTCAAAATTTCGAATTTTCGTTTTCTTTCTTTTTTTTTTTTTAAGTGTTGGGTGTGTAATAGCCTCCCTATTCTGACAAAGCCTTGCCGATCGCCCCGAGAAGCGGCAGCCGAAATGAAAAAGGTGGAGCGGCAGAAAACGGATGAGAGGAGAGCCACGTGACTCGCGCCCAGCTGCGGCGAGACGCCGAAACACACTTCTTCCGAGCGAACAAGTGTGTTTCGGGTCCTCGCTGCTGCAAAAGCTGTGCGCTGACGTCCAGGTTCTCCGAGAAATGGCTCTTTGATGCTCTGTGCTACAAGATCCTCGCGCTCCAAATCTGAGACCGGGCACTCTATGGCTCCGTCGTCGAACTGCCAGGCTTTGTGAGTGTAGAGCAGGCTATGGGTATGCGAACACGAACTGGATTAGTGGAGTTCAGGCCGGGGCAGCACAAAAGCCATGTGCGCGTTAAGCTGGTAAAAAAGTGGTCGCCATGGACTGCCAGATTGTCCATTGTCACAATGTCGCTGTCAGTTTCACAGCTTAGCAAGCTGGAAGCACCCGATGTGCTATTTTCTCACTTGCGCTAGCACATGTCTGGGCCAACTCATATTGCTGCTGACTGTACCTACGTCTGCCTTTACTGGGTTGAGGAGAAAACCTCCACAGTAGCATGAAACGGCCCGTACGCTTAAATGTTGACCCCACAAACTCAGAAAACAAGAAAAAGATGTTGTTGACCTTGTTTCACAAACAACGTAGTTATTAGAAACAAGAGAAGGAAAAAGATATAAGAAAACAAACCGCACCTTGGATCTCGATGCTCCATCCATCACAAAGAAAGGCTCAAAGCAATTAACAACTTGCTCGCTCACATTTGAAGCGAACCAGAAACGAAAGCTGGCATGAAGGAACTGGGTGATTCTACGATCCCTCACAATATCATGTCATGATGGGCTTGAAGTGATGTGACCAAGAGACCATTAGCTGCAGGCATTGTTACTTTTTCACGCCCCATAGCTTAAGGCTACTTAGCAGAGCATCTTCTGACAAATAGCCTTCAGAATTAGCAGAACCATATTGCATACATTCATAAGAGAAAAACTAGCCAAAGAAAAGAGAACTTCATGGATCTTAATTTGTTCTTGGTGGAACTATAGCGAATGTAAATATTCGTAATAATTCTTCCATGATTTATGAATGCGGGTGGTTACACTGATCACTAGCCATCTAAAGTGATAAGAAATAATTGTAAGATCCCTTCCAGCAGCATCTTTCTCCAATACGCCATCACAGCATTATGCTCATAACTGCCGTAAAGTCCGAAAAGAATGTCCACCCAAAATGAAGAGATAGATTGTAAAGAATAAGGTGTGGGCGATGTTTAAGGTCCAGTAGAAAACTTCTATTGAAAAATTGCTGATAAACACAGGGGAGGGGGGCCACCACTACAATCTACCAGAAACAGGAACTGTTACCACAGATCGCGGACACGGTAAATTCGCGTTTCACTGTGCGACAAGTACGCGGGAATTCACTGCAAACTACCGTCACAGGAATGGATAGCGCAGAACACGGACGCAGTAAAGTCGCGCTTCACAGCGCGATGAACACACGAGAACCCACTACAAACGCGGGTGTCATGGGGACCAATATCACATGCGCAGATCACGGTCAAAAGCACGATAATCCACTCCGAACTCGCATGTCATTGCGGTCGCAGCAGATTCGCTTTTAAGAGTGCAATAAGCACGGAAAACCTCTACGAACTCGCATATCACGGGAGACAAAAGAAGAAAAAAATGCGGGAACGAGTTACGAATTTTCCTGTCACGGGAACAGGTACCGTAGATTGCGGACACATCATATTTGCGTATCACGGTGCGATAAACACGAGAGAACCCGCGGAGAACACGCTCGTCACGCGTACCGATACCGCAGATTGTGCGTTTGATGAGATTCCCATCAGACATTGCGTGATCAATATCCGGCTGGAATCGGCAAGGTGGGCGATGCTTCGGAATTTTTATGTTATGGATATTAAGCCCCAAAAACGGGATGGGTAACCTCTCGGGGGCGGGTGTTCTTTGGAACTGCACAGAATACTCCACATAGAAAAAACGATGAACTCCCAAAAAACAGTTTTTTGTAGTCTTTTTTTATGCCTAGATACAGCATGTATGTAAAACAATAACTGTTCCTAAATAACTTGGAGCATTATGATATGCTTTTATTTTGGAACGTCGTGCCAAATTAAAAGCACACTTCGGAATCGCTCCTTACCAAAAAGGATAATATGACGTAAATAGGGCGCTAAAATGTTTTTTCTTTGCGGGGAAAGTTTATTTTGCAACATACATCTGCAGTTTAGGAACCTAAAAAAAATATGTTTTGGTAGCTCAGTGCCTCCAGGAGAAATTCCGAAAGATGCTTCTGCTTCAGGTCGACATGTTGACGTGCCTTTAAGATGTACAACCGCGAAGCTTACAAGCGCGAGCTCCCTAATCAAGGATGCACCTCAGCTGCAGTAACTGCAAAAGCTATGAGCTTGGCCGTTTAGCCGGCCTTGCGGTGCAACTTATGGTGAAATTAAGGAATATCAGCTCATCTGCGTTCTTAAAACTCGCTGCACTAAAAATTACACCATCTTCCCGAGGGGAACCATGGGGTGATGCGGAGCATCGCGGATCGTTATTAACGGTGTTATTAACGGTGTTAGTAACGTTGTTAGTAACGTTGTTAACTTGTGTGTTATTACGTTGTTAACTTGCGTTGGTTACCACACATCGCGTGAACGTTGTTGGAAACTCCGCGATGCTCCGCATCACCCCATGGTTCCCCTCGGGAAGATGGTGTAATTTTTTTAATTGCGTAGACGTTCAGCATCCGCCGCTCGACGTTGACGAATGGACGCCGCTTCTCGTTGCCGTAGTTCAGGGTCTGCCGCTCGCTTCAAGCGTTTGCGCTCAGCGTCGCGTGCCCTTCGCTGCGCAGCTTTGTCTTCAGTGGACGTAGCGTTGCTGTTAGTTTGTGGGGTGGTGCTGACGCTTGCTTGCGCCAACCCACTAACTGACGGGACTGTTGCTTCCATCACACTTCATCGGAAGAACGGAGTGAAGTGGAGTCAACAGCGCTGAACTGAACGCGCGCAGCGCGCTACCGCTGCTTATATTCACACTTGAAGGAGAGGAGACTAGAGGAGGAGAGTTGCGCATGCGCGCGCGGTGTGAGTAGAAGCGAACGCACGCGAAGTGCACGCAGCTGGTAGAGAGAGAGAGCGGAGAGAGTAACGCGCAGCTGTTGGAGAGAGGGAAGGAGGAGAGTTGCGCATGCGTAGTGTGAGTGCGGACTACGACGCCGACGCCGACGCCGACGCCGTGGGACATAGACCCGAGCAAGAGATGCCAAGCATTTACAAAGGGAAACAGTGAAATGGGTAAGATCTACGAGGTTATCGAAATATTGCTTTGAGGAAGATGCACATACAATATGAACGTGTTTCACTTAACTTGCAGGCATATGTTGGTCCAATGCCTTTTTTCGTGGTTCCTATGCTGTGGGCAAGAGATGGTTGATCAGTTCCCTAGCTACTTTCACGACATAGGCAACAAATCTCGGAGAGTTGCCAACACTAGCCTTTGCCACAAGTGTTTCTGAATATGCAGCTGTTACTACAATTAACATTGTTCTGGAAGTGGACAAGTTGAGAAACCTCACGCACATGCTGTAAATGATTGATATCTTGTGGTAAATTATCTTGCACAAATCTCATGAATAGAAAAAATCCCCGAAATTGGTTATGAAATGGTAGCACGTATACGAAGGCAGTCCTTTACAGTACAAATGAACTGCTTGAGAGACCATCTAGAGTACATACGAAACTGCTTTTAAATTACATGCTCGTGCCCTTTCAAGTTAAACACGCACATGCCTCGTTACACCCAAAACAACCTTGGATCAACGTAGACAAAGCAAATGTCCTGAATCACATGGAGACATATCATTTTCCATCATACAGGGTGTTTTTTTATATGCTTTATATAATTTTTTAAAAAGAACCTAAAACCTATACCATTGTGGTTTGTGCAGATGAGTTATATGTCCAGGTGGCCACTATGTTAAATAAATAATTATTCTGAAGGATGAGTGACTACATAAAATTCACTACTTAACTTTTTAATTAAAGGATTTAGGGCACGTGTTTACACTGCGAAATTTGAGGCAGTCAATTTCGAAGGGTAGCCCATTTCTTAAAATCCTTGATCGAGCACAGGGTTAGAGCTATCCATCGCCAAATTTTACTCTGGAAACTGTCTGAAAAAGGAAACCAAACTTTCGAAGCGCGCTGCAAGGACGACCGCCGTTTCATACGGGAGGTCCATGTGGTTATGACGACATTTGCGTCACTTTTTTCGTGACATCGCAATAGAGCTGATAGCGGTAGGCGCTCTCGCGGGTGACCAGATAGGCGATAAACCAACTTAGCGACCGTGTCAAGATTTATTAGGAGCGAAGCTCCTTAGGGTCTACCGTCGCCCGTCCGCCCGTCCGCCCGTCCGCCCGTCCCGTCCGCCCGTCCGCCCGTCCGCCCGTCCGCCCGTCCGCCCGTCCGCCCGTCCGCCCGTCCGCCCGTCCGCCCGTCCGCCCGTCCGCCCGTCCGCCCGTCCGCCCGTCCGCCCGTCCGCCCGTCCGCCCGTCCGCCCGTCCGCCCGTCCGCCCGTCCGCCCGTCCGCCCGTCCGCCCGTCCGCCCGTCCGCCCGTCCGCCCGTCCGCCCGTCCGCCCGTCCGCCCGTCCGCCCGTCCGCCCGTCCGCCCGTCCGCCCGTCCGCCCGTCCGCCCGTCCGCCCGTCCGCCCGTCCGCCCGTCCGCCCGTCCGCCCGTCCGCCCGTCCGCCCGTCCGCCCGTCCGCCCGTCCGCCCGTCCGCCCGTCCGCCCGTCCGCCCGTCCGCCCGTCCGCCCGTCCGCCCGTCCGCCCGTCCGCCCGTCCGCCCGTCCGCCCGTCCGCCCGTCCGCCCGTCCGCCCGTCCGCCCGTCCGCCCGTCCGCCCGTCCGCCCGTCCGCCCGTCCGCCCGTCCGCCCGTCCGCCCGTCCGCCCGTCCGCCCGTCCGCCCGTCCGCCCGTCCGCCCGTCCGTCGCCCGTCCGCCCGTCCGCCCGTCCGCCCGTCCGCCCGTCCGCCCGTCCGCCCGTCCGCCCGTCCGCCCGTCCGCCCGTCCGCCCGTCCGCCCGTCCGCCCGTCCGCCCGTCCGCCCGTCCGCCCGTCCGCCCGTCCGCCCGTCCGCCCGTCCGCCCGTCCGCCCGTCCGCCCGTCCGCCCGTCCGCCCGTCCGCCCGTCCGCCCGTCCGCCCGTCCGCCCGTCCGCCCGTCCGCCCGTCCGCCCGTCCGCCCGTCCGCCCGTCCGCCCGTCCGCCCGTCCGCCCGTCCGCCCGTCCGCCCCGTCCGCCCGTCCGCCCGTCCGCCCGTCCGCCCGTCCGCCCGTCCGCCCGTCCGTGCTCACATAAAAAGCAAAAAAAATGTTTGCGTAGTCGACAGGTATTGAACCTGTGCGGTGAGACCCCAATGGATTTCTAGTCCATCACCTCAACCACTGGGCCACGACTGCGGGACGAGTAGGGGGCTCTGAGATGTGGTAGTAACTCAAGAGCTGGGGTTTCTGTCATGGATGAAACGTTGCATGTAGCCGCTCAACGTCTATACAGGAGAGGGCGCTGCGGTCAAATGAGTATATAATCGCGTTAAACTTTGCATGCATTGGCCCAACGTTTATAGACGAGAGGGCGCTGCGGTCAAATGTTCAAATGCGTATATAACCACGTTCCATACCACACATTCTCTTTCTGATATGGACCGTTGACTTAAGCGGTGGAAATGCGTTCCCACGGCTTCTAGCGGATCCAAGCTGATCCGCTAGAAGAACCACTGGCTCTGCATTTCACCGATCATAAAGCAGTAATAATGAAGTCGAAACGCAACCCGGAACTCAGCACCATCAGCACTACCTATGAACAATAAAATCAGTATTATCAGCACCAACAGAGCTTCGCCCCAATCAACATCATTCACCACATGGAGATACGGCCATTTTTTTTAGTGCGTTATCAGTGATGCCCGTATTCAAAGCCGTCTTGAAAGTGGAAAAATGATACTAAAGAGACGCACTCCATGGAAAGCAACTTGTCACGGTCACTAAGAAGGTTGATTCCTCTATCTGGCCAGCCGCGGAGCGTCTACTTACAATCAGCTGTGTCGCGGTGTCACAAACAAAAGTGATGTAAATGTTGTCATAATAATTTGGGGTGGATAAATGGATGTTGTATGGATGTTAAGGGTAACAGGCTCTGTAACGGTCGGTAGCTTGCGCCACCTAGCCTAGGTCTAGAAAGACAAACGTGCGATACCTCCCGCCCTTCCAGGGCAATTTTCTCCCCTAACTATCACCAGGCAGTGTGGGATATCCCCAGAATGACCTTTGGGAGATCGGGCAAAAAAAAAAGTAAAAACATCAGCCCCCCGGCGAGAGGGGTCACCAATTTTCCTCTGGTCAATCCTTGTCGGCGTTACCCCAGCACCGGACCACTGGGGACAGGGTTGAGACTTCGGGCCGGAGCCACGCGGGAGGTGGTCCCAATTTTCCTCCGTCCCGCCCGTCCCCAACTGTGCTAGTTAGTTGTGCATCATTCAATTTTCCCTAGATAATTTCCACCAATCTCCTAATCGCCTATTTGTGACTGACATCCTTTTCTCTTCCATCCTTCCATCGTCGCTAGTAAAACCCAGGGCCGCGGCCGAATTCGTTACCTCTACAGGGAGGGCAGGGCGAAGCCCGCGCACTTCAAACCCAATTGCTCTAGTGTCTCGTTCTCATTATGGCAGGACGAACGTAATGTATCTGTCTCCTGAAATTTCGCCCTCTACGTCCTCGTCCTCAAAACTTCCCTTCTCTGCACAAATAGTAAAGAACATCCCAGTGAATTGTGAAACACATGTTCCTTTATTATTTCCTGTTTTTGTGACCTGTACATTGTTAGATCTGATTTTTCTTGCATACTTAGATTCCACCGTTTTCTTTCTGCTTCTTTCAGTCCCTCTTTCACTGAAGTAGTCTGCTTAGTCCCATCACTAGTGTGTGATATTCAAATCTAAGCTTTCGTGTTCAGTTTGTTCATTTTGTGTTGAAACCTTTTAAGTATAAATACTTTAATACCTTCCGTGCCCACTACGTATCATCCATTTTGGTCAACTTTTGTTCAAACTTCAACTTACTAATTGCCTCCCTGCTCTCAAAAGACGACCAGCCCATGTCCCCCTGTACTCCCTCATTCGGTGTCTTTCCACGTGCTCCCAGTGCCAACCTGCCTACGTTTCTTTGTCGAATTTCTAATCCAGATTGAACCTCCGATTTCATGCACAGCACCCCATTGCTGAAAGATAGTCCTGGTACCATCACTCCTTTCCATATACGCCCTCACCACTTCATATCTATTATAGTTCCATAGTGCCTTAAGCTTCATACTAGATTACTTATTTTCCCTTTTCTAATTATATGCTCCTCATGTACCTCTAGATATTTCTTTCCCTCATTAAGCCAGTCTTCTAGATATCCGTATTTTCCTACATGGTCTACTACAATGTCTTGTATCCTCAGGGGTTCCCTCTTTCATCGTTAAACTCTAATACTCCAAACTTGTCATTACTAAAACACACGCCCAAGGTGTTCCTTCCTCTCCACATTTTCCAGCTGGTTGCATTAATGTATCCTGGTTATCTGTCATAAGTACTACTTCGTCCGCATACATCAGTCCTCGTATTACCTGTATTACATTTCTCCCGCCTTTCATATAACTCACATCAAAATCAAGTTGCCTCTGGTATGAAACAGGGTTATCCTTCCGGCGGGCTTCCAGCATTTGGTTTTCGTTTCAGACAGTTTCTAGAGCAAAATTTGGCAATGAATAGCTCGAGCCCCGTGCTCGACCCAGGAGTTCTAAGAGCTGGGCTAGTCTTCGACATTGACTGCCTCCAATGTTGTAATATAAACATGTGCGCTAAATTCTCTAATTCAAAAGTTAATTGCGAAGTTTAGTTAATTTCTTATCTTTTCGATGCATTGTCTCTTTAACATAGTGCCCGTCTGGCTATATAACTCATCTGCACAAGCCGCAATGCTGTAGGTTTTACTTTTTTTTATTATATAAAGGATAGAAGAACACGCTGTATATTGGCCACATTCAAATTGGCCGACAGATCCTTGTCCGTCCATGTCCCTTCTTGTCCTTCGTCTTGCTCCGCTGTTTTTAATTTTCAATATGCAAAACCAACTTGCCCAAGTCTTCACCCTACTGCGACATGCTTGCCTTGGAGCAGAACATTATTGAGCATGACTCGTCCAATTTCCGAGTGCAGTGTGCCTAAAACACGTCTACACATCCAGCAGCAGTGAGGGTCAATGGAAATAAATTCAATAATAGCCCCCAAGCAAAAAGTACTTACCTTTAGCGCCCTTTCGATTTCCTGGAGGCAGTCGACGGCTTTGTGGAAGTCAAAAACTGGTGGCACAAAAGCGTACGCAACACAAAGAAAATTATAACAACCTTACTCTATAAGCGACCAACTTCACTAAAAATCAGGTTGAGAAAGCTGGGCCAAAACGTGGGTATTAACAGTGTGACACAACTACCAGCTGTAACCACTCCATAAGCAAACGAGATCTTGGCAAGCAAGCAAATGTGGTTCGGAGGTGGATAGATACAAAGCCACTGTAAGAGGGCATGGCCAGAGCATAAAATGTCATGAATATGATGACCAACCAAACTGCATGTTGGCACATATTTCGATTAAAGAAACTGCCTCACAATTAACCTTTTGTCATATTTTATCGTTAACAGTCGTGGACGTAGCGCTGTTGCAACCACTGTGTTGCAACTGTGATAAAAACAGCGAATAAATGCTGATCAAAGTTTGGTACAGTAGTGAACACTGAACTGCACGTTCAGAAGAGCGTGAAGTTAACGATTAACTGTATACCATCATAAAGGAAGGAACATTAAGTAAAGAAGCCTACCAATCAAACTGATTATTACAAAGTTGTACGTGCCAGATTACTGGTAAATATTGTTTATGCATTTGAATTATTACTTTCTTTTGCTTTACCATACCTTTGTCTGCTCTAGTTGATGTGTTGGGAACGTTAGAACTCTCAGAGTGGCTACACCATGCACCCCATAAATTATCACCGGTTGTATAATATTGAGGATGACAAAATGTTGACTTCGTGCGCCAATTTAATTACAGTACGCCACTAGATGGTAAAGGCAGGCAGCCAATGCAACTGCCATGTTTGTTCTAAAAGTTTCTTTTACCACAGAACTTGGTTTTAAATTAATGCAAAGCCTGCAATGAAAGGTGAACATTTGCTCTTGTTTGCTTCCAAGCACCTTGGCGACCCAATGAAGAGGGGCAACTAGTCACACGACCGGCTAAAGGAGAAGACAATTTTTTAGCAGAAACCGACATCACTCTGCAACTACCGGACAATTCTTTCATTTTAGAAGACATGTTTGGAGATCGACATTTATTTTCGCATAAGTATCCTGCCTAAACTAACCATCGAGGCTCGGAAAATGTCACACCATCAATCTCCACAGAATTTACCAGCTTCGCCAAAAAGGCACCACCGCTTGTCGTCGTCACCACCCAAACGCCGCCAAAACATACCCGACGACAAAGATGTCAAAGAGGATCCTGAACATTTTCCCTAGTAGTTCAAAGCTGTGTCGGCTCGGTCGATCATCTTTAGTGCATTGCTAACCTGGGAAAACCCCTACACGGACCTTTTCTTTCCGTCGTAGCACGGAAGTCACCATGCACCCCGTTTATAGCCGTACTATTGCGGACAATTTGAACTGGAACTGTCCTTCACGCTACTCTGGAGTATTTACCAGATTTTTGGAAACTGTGCTCCGAACTAAAAATGGAATGTAAAGTTGAGGTTCCATGTTTCCAACTATTTGACAAGTCGACGCGAGATACTAGGCATGATAAATAATAGATGCAAAAACGACGGATCGGTGTTCCAAGCTCATATTGTCCCTGAAAGGTAAAGTCACTGATGAGGAGGAACGGCAGGGTGTCGTTTAAATGCCCAGCCTCCAGCACGTGCTCAATGCCTTTGGCCGTGCTTTGCCCGTGTATGCAAGGTCAAGGCTCACGAGATGCCAAAGCATCATCAAAGGCAGCAAGGCATCATAGAAGGCAGCATTCCGTCAGTGACTAAGACGGAAGAGGCAAATGGTGTCTACAACGCCATCCCCGCCCAGGTACTACAATGACAACTAGTACTCCCACACTTTGCAGGGAGAAAAGCAGGAAGGAAGCCGGCTCCGACAAAAGTCCAAAGTAATTGGTGCACCTACCGAGATGTGAACGGTCCGAGATGAAAAGGCGAGAGCGAACATTAATGCCATTATCCTCGAGCTTTCTGATCTCTTCAAAGAGCTGAGGCACATTCACCACCATGCCATTCCCTGCAAGACACGGGGACGACGACATAAGCCGTGGTTACAACTGCCGATTCCCAACTGGCTCGTCCATTATGCACCCCAAAATCGGCACCATTTTGTTTTCCGCCGATTTCTTGCAACTCTGGTCGAGTTAAGAGAGATAGCTGATTAAACCTTCCTCTAACGCACTCTTGTGACTAAAGAGCGGCGTACGAGTGCTGTGTTGGTGTTCGGCTAAAACCCGTGTCGTCGCCACGGTGTAAGATACACTGGGATACATGGTTTTGCGCAAAAAAGACGGACACAAGAGAGAAAAACAGACACGAGCGCAACTTACAACTGTATTGAGGAAACCTTTAGAAAACATACAGATATATCGGGGCACATTTGCCTGCACACTGCAGAAACTGTAAATGTGAGCCACGCTTTACTGACACTGTAATTTTGGGCGGAAGTAAGGGACAAAAAGCACGTGAGCTGTTGGAAGCCTTCTTTATCAAAAAGAAAGGCGACCTATTTGTGAGCGATACCTCAATGAGTTTGTTTAATGCTGAAAAACGCTTCCTTGATAAGTTTCTGTGACGAGCGTGTGATAGGGACATCGACGCATGCGTGGACGCATTGATGTTGACGATATATCTGTATGTTTTCTAAAGGTTTCCTCAATACAGTTGTAAGTTGCGCTCGTGTCTGTTTCTCTCTTGAGTCCGTCTTTTTTGCGCAAAACCATGTATCCCAACGTTCACCAACTCGCCCAACAACAAACTATTTTACTGTAAGATACACGTATGTACGGACACCGCACGCATTGCGGCTGCCAGACAAAGACCTCTCCTTGCCTTGGTTGCAAGAAGCACCACCAGATGACTCCTCGATGTGCGGCTAATGGTAGCCTGTATGGGCCCGGTTTCGCAAGCCTTTTTGTGGAAGACATGCTCGTTTTTAAAGTCATTTTCTGGGTGTGCAACGCCATGCCCTACTTTTCATTTGCACCACACGTATTGCTTAGCCGTTGCTTCGTGATTGGCCCTAGTTTTATGTCTCAAGGCGACAAACACAGATTTATGAAGCGTTGAAGCGGAGAGATCTCTGGCGCAGTATTCAAGCCAACATCCGTGTGCCATGGGAACGAGACACTTTTTTGAGTGTTTCGTTTGTTTCATTTTTTCCTCAGTTGCACCGTCTGGACAACGGAGGCGCCGTCAGCCAATGCTAGCTTGGGCAGCTGCCATAAGGACTTTATCTGGTCGATCGTGTCACAGCGCTCGCCGCGTTGTGTCCACACCTTTGTGTATCTTATACCGTGGTACCATGCAGACGACAGTGGCACAGCACTCGTGTGCTATCTATGCGCCACGCCGCGGCTTCCGGTAGGGAACATAGAATTGGCCGCGTTACCTATACCAGGTGCCGAGCGAACGCGCACGCACGTACGACCGAAAAGAAACGCAATATCGGTGGAAGAAGAGGACGAGCATACGAAGGAAACGGGGGGACGCCGAATAACGGACCTAAAGCTGGTGCGCAACCCCAAAAGACGCGTACTTCGCACTCCACTCCCTTTGGGACCCGCAAGCTTTGACAGGGCTCTTTCCTCCTCCCAGCCTTCTCGGTGACACCCTTGGTTTCTGCCACTATGGCACAGACACGCGCCGAAAGCCCGTCAATATTTTTATTTATGTTTCTATGTTTGCCTTTTCTTTACCTTGGCAGCAATAAAACTAAAACCAAACGAAATTGGCTCCCGAGGCCCGTTCACACACGTCTTAGGACCGATTGAAACCTCTTAAAATCTCTTACGAAGAGAGAATGCACTGGCATGCTGGCACCACTTCTGTAACAATCCCAGAAATGTATTTCACCAAAGTGAACGTTTCTCGGTATTTACGAGCACCTACTACCTGTGAGAAATGGTCGTTTATGACATCGACAAAAGTCTTTACAGACAAGGAAAGAATGATGAGCGAAAGTAATAGGAAATGTAAGGGACCACCGAGTGTTCCACGACTACCCAACAGGTGGCGCCAGTGTCTCGTCGTACGAGATTTTAAGAGGTTTCGAGGCACTCGGTCCTAAGAGGTCGCTAGTGTGTGAACGGGCATTTATAGTCTCTCGGCATGGTCGGCTATAGAAGCGTACACCTCCGCGCCGACTCGCCGATGTCAAATCGTATTTGCACACGGACGTGAAATTCATTTATCTGTTTCATCCTTATCGAGTTGGTTCTCTGTCGCTGCCGTTTATTACGGCAACGGTGCGCCAGTAACGCTGTAAATGCCGCTGCAAATGTCAAAACCGGCCCCGTGTCTCCTCCCGCAGAAAATAGGCGTGGCCGACGTTTCGTCACACCGAAGCGTCTTCCAATCTACCGGCGGCCGCCCAATGAGACTGTGGTTTCGTTCAAGTTCACTATCAGACGTTCGGTTTCAATTTTGTACCGGGTTGGTAAAAAATAATGGTTTCGATCCGGCTTTCAGTTTGGGTCTACACCACTTTCAAAACCAAAAACTGTTTTGGAGGCCGAAGCGGACGAGCAGATAAAATATCTCCAAATTTAAAACCGATGTCGCCGCGCAAGTGTT
>JAZHYW010014285.1:0-10613 GCA_037355805.1 Ixodes ricinus
GAACGGGCCCCCACAAGGAGAGCCCGTAAACCAGGCAGCTGCACCGCTCCACGTCACACCGAGACTGAATCCCACCGCCCTCGAGCTTCGAGGCCCAGCAGACATGCTTTTCGTTGTCCTATCATTACCTGCCGTTTTCGTTGCCTTGTGTACAACCAACGGAACTTCCCTCGCTTTACTTCGGCGGCTATCTCTTCATCCGCCGACAATATGCAATCAATGAAGCCACAGGGAAGAACAGAAGTCGCGAAAACACCTGTTCCGGCCAGTTCGGTGTTTTCCCGCTTGGTGCCGTCCGTTCTGCCGGAGTCGCGAATACTAGAAATACCTTTCGGCATATAGTGCCAACAACTAGCGCAACAACAGGGTCGAAACTGAGCATTCGGCGAAGCCTAATTTTATTTTTGCCGTGACAAAAACACGGTTCTCGTTCCTGGCAAACACTTGGTAGTTTATTGAAGCCAAATTAAGCCTTGGAAGAGCGACGAAGCCTTGGAAGAGCGGCGGCATCGCGCAACCTGTCACGTCGGTCCCGCACTCACAGAAGAAAGGTCTGCATAGTCCTCTTTGAAGGTAGGAACGCTCTGTTCCTTCAGAAAGGGAGGAATTTCCGTCCCTGAAAGCAAGGAAGCAAAGTTGCTCCGCCGTCTGCATCTCATTATGTGCGGCCTCGAATCGAGCGTATCCAGCCCCTAACACTTAACCGGGACGGTGCGTCTATTGCACGGGGAGAGAGCGACAGCAAAGAAAAGCGTAACATAAGCTTTTTGCGTACTGTATTTATTTCGAAAGCCAGCTTCTCCCGAAGGTAAAGGACCTTGCGTTTCGAAAGCGTCTCATCGTCCACATTGCGATGTTGAACGGAAACCACAGATGCCCAGTTACTTCCTCACCTCTTACCCCTGCTATTCCTCGAGCCACAATTGCTTCGTCAGCACTGCAAATCACGGAGGAGTGGCAAACTATCCGTGAAACCGAAAGCCGCTTTCAAAAGAGCAAATTCAAACCAGCCTATACTTGGCTCATTGTAGCACGGTAACCAGAAAATATCGCGTCACGAAGCGAGAAGGAAGGTAATATCGCTCAACACAAGATGGCAGGGATAAGCAGAGTAATGACAGGTAGCTCGGCTAGAAGGCGCTGGTTACCACCAATTCATGTGCTACAAATAAAATTTGATTCGCTCACTTCACCATTGCGCTTCGGACACCTTGTTATACATGTGTCCCACATGTAGGTTCATTACGCGTACCCCAAGCACCAGCTGAACATATACGATGGTCGCACACACATACGTGGCACGCATACATCAATACAACAGCGCACTAAACCGATTACTACTTCTGAGGCTCCGCGCTTCTGCCTTTTATGGTCGTCGTTTTGAAGGTACGGATTTTCTCGTTGAGCCCCTCAGCAATACAAAAAATTCCCAGCATGTTTATTTTTCCCAGCAATGTCATACCTCTGAAAGTATGTTAAACGGCTTAAGGGATGAATCTCTTAGTTAAAAAGTAAATGCTCATGGCGTAAATATTTGAAAGCCAATAAATCAAGCCGCTCACACTGCGGTTCCAAGTCACGTGTTTGCTTCCCCGCACAGTACGTCGTAGTTCGTTTCTCTATCGTAGTATTTGTTTTCCTATTTGTGCTGTTCGCGTGTGGCTGCAATTGTCCCCTCGAATTAATCCTTGTATAGAGGGTATCCGCTGAAGTGGAAGCGACGCTTCGGGGGCAGAGAAGTCGCGTTTCGATCAACATGGATGCAGTAAAGCTGCGACTAGCGGCAGGTGCTAAGTGTACGAAGCTACGCCGTGGTGAGCTAAAAACTCCTGGCGCTCATCCCAGCACGCCACTTGGATGGCAGTTTCTCCAGGAATCGTAGTATATTTAAACAGCCAAAATAAAGAATAGCTTTTTTGTCGTAATGCTTCCATAATGCTAAAATTCCAAAACTAAATATACGTACTTTCAGTCATATTTCAATTTTGCTTAGTTGAGTGAGCTTCAGCGGCCTTCGCTGCCACTGAAGATCTAGTAATTCAACAACGTTTATTAATCAACGCGCGCGACGTGCTCCCGAAAAATGAAACCAAAAGAAGATGAGGCGAGGGGCGGAACTTTTCTGCCGTCTGCCTGGAGGAGAAAAACGTCCCGTTCCTCCATTCTTCTCGTGTCCGCTTGGGGGCGCGTCAGTAGAGGGGAGGAAAACGCGCGGCTTCTACCTTTTTCATCATTGTTTTTTTTACGTAATATTACGTTGTTGTTGTTTTTGTTTTTTTGCGATTGGAAGGGATTACGAAGTTGGAGGTCGATGTCAGAAAAACTTAGTCACGGAAGGGACGTCACGAGAGATCGCCGCCTGCTGCCGAGAACTGCGCAGTACGCACGCGCGTCCTTTCTTGTCTGCTGGCTTGCTCGTTTGCTCGCTTCAACGCGACGCGCGTCTGTCTGATTGCAACGGCGATAGACGCCGCTCCGGCAACCGTGATTCCATAGAGAAATATAGTACTACGTAAAGAGTGGCCACTCAAGCCGTTTCGCGGCCCACGAGTTAGGGACTCTACTGGCCGTTAGTAGGCACAGCAGTGCCACTTATCCTGAATATTTGTCAGATATACAATAATAATAAATAACTTTGTTGTATAGAGTAAAGTTTTAAAATTATTGAGAACTTCGAAAACTTTCAGAAATGACCTCAAAGGCTGTGGCTACGGCTGCGGCGCGACGGTTGGCTTCGTAGTCGTGGACTCGACGGAGGGTGGATACTTCGGCTGCTTGGTCTGTGTCTCTTGCCTCGTTGTGTGGGTTGAGTTGGTTCCGCGGCTTGTTGTCTCGTGCGGGCTTCTAGTCATTCTTCCGTTGCGGTCATGGCATACGGTATACGTAAGAAGCATTGTGACTGTAGTTTCTTTCTTGGCGGACATATGCATTCGGTCACTGAAGTTAGAAGCCACTCGGCCAGATAGTTCTTCTATTGTTGCTCTATTAGTCACATGGTCATCTGTGCAAGCGCTTTTCATGGAACTTGGACTGTAATCTTTTTTAAATGCCGTCCATCATATTGCATTTGTCGCTGTAAGTCTCGCAGTAATACAGTATCTTTTTCCAGTGTTGCACTGTTGACGCTTTATTCATACATTTTGCATGTGTATTCTTATTTTTGTAATGTATGAATAACTTTCATCACTCATTGTCTTCAGAGTTGATATTTGTTTTGAGTGTCATAGTTACAAAAATAAACACTTTTAGTGTCGATCCCTGGTGTCGTCCCTTCAAGAGGTTGGCACAAATATGCAAAATATCCTTTTCGGTTTGCTGTCAGTTTCAATTATATGTAGCGCTGGATGACTTTTCTTCTGCAGTACAATTAAGGCATACTTATGAAACAAAATATATTTTAAACAAAAACCATGCTAGTTACAATAACACTGACACGTTAAACTAGAAGGCGCATGCTACTTCCCGATACAAAATACCTCCAAAATTCGCCTTGAATCTATTCATTCATCTGGCCAGTGGTTACTGCGTGTATCCATCCATTCAACACTCAACTAGGGACTATACTGGCCGCTGGGTGCGCTCGCTGACACTGAATCGGGCCGCTGGGGCCTAATGGAAGTGTCCGCTCTTCCACGTAGCACTATATTTCTCTATGGTGATTCCACACCTTCCCTCATCGTTCTGTAGTACAGCGACCGAGCTCGCGTGCTCTGCGGCATGGGCAGGTCACGCGACTCTCACGCGCATATTCGGTGAAGCGTTAAAACGCTCGCAGAGCAATTCCGCGTACGCGCCTCGGAGATGGCGGCGCGTCTGGGCTACCGATAGCCTCTGCCCGACTCCGAGCCACGGACATCCGCTTGTAGCGCACCCGACATCGTCATGCGGCACCCTTTTAAAAATCTAATTTCTATAGGAACTTTCTGTATTCAACATACACATATGAATCATACATGATGTATAAGAAGATATAAGAACCATATAAGAGCTATATGAGAACTATGTAATATATTTAAGAACATATAAGAACAATATGAGAAACGTGTGATAAAGTTTCTTTAAGAGTTTCTTATATATGGTCCTTATATCCTTATGCAGGGTGTTTCATGAAAGGTGGACAAATTCGATATTGCGAAAACTACGCGTCGCACCAAAAAAAAGCTTGTGTCGTTTTGGTCCTGGGCCAGGGACCTATTTAGGAAAATTATTAAAGTCCGAGATAATTAAATTGTTAATTATTTTTGCGTAATTAACTTTTTATTATTGGGTTTAAGGGCATGGTTTCAATTAGAAAATCGCTCAGCGTCGTCAAAAAACACTATATCAACAAATTGCAGAACGATAGAAAGCACGGGAAGCATTTTACGGCTTTCTGAAAAACCGTACAAATTCGACGGGTTTTTAAGTTTCGGTTTGTTATCGGAGCGCATCTCCCGCCCCGGCGGCACCGCGCCCCGTGGAGAGATAGTGCAACCAGCTTCTGCTGCGTCGCGCGATGACAGCGCAGCAGAGGTTGGTTGCACTATCTCTCCACGGGGCGCGGTGATGCCGGGGCGAGATGCGCTCCGATAACAAACCGAAACTTAAAAACCCGTCGAATTTGTACGGTTTTTCAGAAAGCTGTAAAATGCTTCCTGTTCTATCGTTCTGCAATTTGTTGATTTAGTGTTTTCGATGACGCTGAGAAATTTTCTAATTGAAACTATGCACTTAAACACAATATTAAAAAGTTAATTACGCAAAAAATTAACAATTTAATTATCTCGGACCTTGATAATTTTCCTAAATGGCCCCTGGCCCAGGACCAAAACGACACAACTCTTTTTTGGAGCGGTGCATAGTTTTCGCAATATCGACTTTGTCCACTTTTCGTGAAACACCCTGTATATATTATATTGTCCCTATATAATATTGTCCTTATATAGTTCTTATATGGTGCTTATATCTTATTGTGTGTATCTTTTATGATTCATATGTGTTTATTGGACACAACAAATTTCTCGTACAAATGGCTTTTTCACAAGGGCAGGAGTTTGTGGACGTTTCTTCAGCTGCAACCGTAGTTCTACGGAAATGCAACATAGAAAACCTATGCACCGACCAATGTTTTCTAAGAGTGCGTGTATGCATGAGGCTATGAGGACTATACAGTTCGAGCACGACATCTGCATTTTTTAGGTATCGATGAAAAATGGGGATCATGAAAACTAAATGCCACCGCTTCCGATAGCAACCACCACGAGCACATTCAACCAGTTCCGAGAACAGCATTTAAGTTGTGAGAGAAATAAGAAAAAACCGCCGACGGCTTGTTCGCATTAACGCACTCTGTACGTGCTGTTTTTTTGTGTTTTTTTAAACATGGCTATCCTTAGTTGGGCCATAGCGACAACACCTCTTCCCGTCTCAAGCTAAAAACTGTATAATTCGTGGTCAATAATTAACCACAGGCTCTCGGTAAAACAAAACAGTCGTATTTCTCCAGACCCCACGTAACGCATCTAATCTTTAAACAAACAAAAACACTAGAAAAAATGGGAGGTGCAGATGAACGTGCGTGCCTACCTGACTGATCCAGGGTTGGGACTCCCACGGATAAAATTGTACAGAGTTTACAGCATGTATCAGTCGAAAAACGATGCTGCCAATTCCGACGCTCCTCATCTAACCCTACCGCTGAGTTCACTTGTTTTGTTGTTGTTTTTATTGGACAGCGTGGGGTATCTTTATCATCACTCGCGAAACCCGCCGTGGTCGTTATAATCTAATTTGGTGCCAGTGCCCTCGCTGTTAAGCCATCCCCAGCTTCCTTCATGCACGCTTAAATGGAAAACCCCATTATGAAGACGCCGACTTAAAAAAAGAAAGAAAGTTGTTCTATAGAAGCGAGTGAAAGGGGAAGAAAGATGTAAGTATACGCAGAATCTCTTCCTCAATTAATTACCTCGGAGTTATATATTGTCACACTTCGCTAGTCTTACGCTAACCTGTACTTATATGTGAGAAAGCATAGTCAGTCTATAGCACTATACTCGCTAACTAGAAGGAAAACAGTCCTGTTCGGTTTAAAGTCACATTAGGGCTCAGGAAACGCGTGTGGACTATGACTACGTGTTTTGTAACGCCCATAAAACTCCCGATACGGTCACCGCCCTTTCAAAAGAAAAATATTAAAGCTCAGGACACGCGTGTTGAGCTTAACTGGGGCTTTATACTGCACACCAAACTCCGGATACAGTCACACCGCGGTTAAAATAATCTTCAGGTTCGGGGCACGGTAACAAATATGACCGCGGGATATCGTGGCGCGTACACTAAGCGAGCGCCGCGGGCGAGGGACTTTTCGGTGGCAGCGTTCGAGTAGGCCGGACCCACTCGTTCATTGCCAGTCGGAGCGGTCCGTCCGGCGCACAAACATCCTGCGAGTAATTAAATGTCGTTAACGAGGCCCGGCAAAAGCGGGAGAAGCAGGCAGCGACGCCGGCAGGGGTGCTGCGAAGCCGCCGCGCACCCCATGATTTATTGGGCGGGAAGGGACGCGTCCTTCCCGCCCTCTCCACGTCCTTTCTCGCCCTCTACGCCCGTCTAAGACAAGCCGGGAACGGAAGGCGCACCTTCTTCGTTTAGTCGGCAAGCTGAGCTGCTGCGCCCCGCGTACTTCGAGGTAACTTCTTTACCCCCCCCCCCCCCCTTTATTTTATTCATTTATTTTCGTTGTAAGCGACAAGGAGTGAAAAGTTTTGGTTTCAGAGAGAAGATGAAGCTTATTTGAGCCTTTACCATATGACCAACGTACTCTAATTATGAGTGGAGCCTAACGTAAAAATAATGGCCGAAACGCAGCGAGTGAAACCCTACGATATAGGCGGGGAGATAGGACCCCGACGCAATCCAGCTGGTACACCTCGCACTTCTTTCAGTGCGAATAAGAAAAAAAGAAAAAGACAGTCCTTTGGTCTGAGAGTGCATTAAAGGGGTTATGACACGCCACAAATAAAATATGAGATAACTATACTGCTAGGACCCATTGTATGTTCCTATAATCCTGCTCAATTTGTTTTGAAAACGGCACGATAGTTTCGTGGATAAATCGATTTATATGCGGGTCCCTCGGAGGGGCAGATCCGGGCGGAGCTGGCGGCTGGTGACGTAGCCAGCCTCCAGCGCGGCGTCCCCTTGCACGCACTCACAGACTTGGCTCTCTTGGCGTCTCGAGCCTCAGCTTCCTCGTTTACCTTCCACGTTTCGAGCATGCGGTCCGTGACGATTACGTATACGGCATCGCTCGCCTTGTCAAAGTGTTCGACATTGATCGCAGCAGCGATGAGTGATTGCTATCAAGAGATGTTGGAAGCTGTTCATTTTGACTGCGCCCCGCTGGCGACCAGCTCCAGCGACGACGAGTTACGGACGAACTCGCCGTGGTCACCGTCGTTCGGGGATATCTCGCAGGCGCATGCAGGGTTGAATGAAGGTCAACGGGCTGGGGGCGAGAGCGAGAATAGCTTTCGGGTTACCGAGCTGCGTGAGCGGTTTTGTTCGTACCGCGGCGAGGAGAGGTTGGGCGATCATGGGGGCGCCTAGAATGAGAGAGTGTTCATGGTCACGTGGTTTATGGACACCATGGTGTGACTAACTTGGGCAGTGTTGCCTGGTCGCCAGATGAAAATGATAAAAATTCGTAAATTGAATATTGCAATTACCAGAGCTCTAAAAATCGCGTAACTTGGTGTATATGCTAAGTAGCATATGAGCATTCCATTTCAAGAATAATCTATCCGTTTAATTTCCGTGTCATAACCCCTTTAAGGCACTGGAGCACGCGAATGCGTTTCTTTTCAATCACCATTGCGGTGCAATAAAGCCCCAGGCTAGCAGTCTCACTGCATTGCCCAAACTTCTCATCTACGACGTCATCCAGTGCTCCCCTACGATACTATCGACAGAACCAACCTTTACCCTCTTTAAACCACTAAAGTCTCTTTTTGTGTGTGTGTGTCTACCATAGATGCGAAGGTTAGACTAAATCTAAGGGCGAGTTCTACAGCACCGGACGCCATAGAAGAATTGTGCGATACCTGGGGGACTATTCGCTGGACTGCTGCATAAGGAACAGACAGACAACGCGAAAAGTAACGTATTCTGGCATGCCTATGACTAGACGCCAATGAATGTTTGAGAGTTTGGGGTATAGCAACATGTTAGATGTTGTAACCGGAAATTAAGTTTCATGGAGCGGGTACAGCTATCTGGTATGAAGTTTATATAAATGGGGTGTTCCACTGGCGGATCCATTGAACGCAAGATTCGTCTCTATTTGTGACATGAGCAATCAAAAAATCGTGGTTATGGTCGGCCTTTCCACGATTCGTCGATGCAACAATTTTTGTACTTTGCGCAAATACCACTTAGAACGGATCCCTGACGTTAATGACCTATAAAACACGCGTTCGTTTTTCACCCCACGCAATAGAAGGCCCAGAAAAAATTAAAGAAAAACGAGCATCGTTCATTCCCTCAACTCGCAGCCAGAAGGAGCGGCCACGCGGATCTGGAGCCGATTATATGCCGCCAATGTTGATCATAGCCACGCGCTGGGGTTGGCAAAGCACCGGACACGCGCTGAGTTCCAGACATTGTTATGGCTCGGCTGCTGTCGTCGTTGCAGCCCGATTGGACACGGGCCACTACCCGAATGCTTCCTCGAGCTAGTGATTATCACGATCCCAAATCGAGTGCCCACGCAATGCTCGGGTCCAATCTATGAACCGACATTCAAATATCGTCATATGGGTGTACCACTGATCTCCACTAGAGGGGGCTGGATGGCGCATTGAGCAAACAGGTATGAAGCCACCGGAAGTGAGCGGCTTGTCCCGGAAGTGAGCGCTTGGCAGGCTTTGTAACCCTTCCGAGTGCTGCTTCGAAAACCGTCGAGGGCTTTGGATTTTCGCTTGTTCCCTCAAGAGAGCCTGCTTGTTGCGCAGGAAGAGCTCATGCGGACCCGAAAAGTATCATGGGAAGCCATTCAATGTAAACATTTTGAGATTCTAGTTGATGAAGTTGTGAATATGTCCCAAGTTCAAATGCCTCATTTTCGGGATTTAATCCAGAACGGGAGTATTAAAACCCAATCAAACACACAAAAAAGCATGGTCCAAAACATCGACTGAATGCACTGGGAAGCCCAGCGCACGCCCGACTTCCGGGACAAGCATTGAACTTCCGGTGGCTTCACTTGCGCCAGGCTCGGAGAGCAGCTAAGCGCCATCCAGCCCCCTATAGTAGAGATCAGTGGGGTGTACTGTGGTCCCCACGTTGCGTCATCAAATTTTGCAAAGGAGAGATTGAATGAAAATGATCGCTTTTGTCCTTGAAGTTACACCGCACCGAAGGAGTTTCTGGCCGGCAGCGTTGCGTGCGAGTATCCTTGAGTCCCACCAGTGCCAGTAAGCTCGTGTAAAGTGAAAAACATCTAATTTAATATCAAGAATGCTCCTTTAAGGCTCAATCTCATTTTAGTAAGATACATTTTGCATTTATCGATGGAAACAAGAGCGTATGACAGTCAATATTCAGCCGCGGTTTTTACACGCACCATAGAAATTACGGTTAGTACGTCAGATAATCCTTTTCATGAGGTCACACGTCTCTAAGATGACGCCAGAGAAACAGGTCGTTGGTAACAGAATCCGCTTTCGTGTCATAGCATATGATGAACTAACCAACTGTTCGCGTGTCTCCTCTTGTTGGCGCAATTGCCACCCGATGAGCAAAGAGGTAGCAAATCCTTAAAACCTGGACAGCAATAGACGATATGCGAAGCTCCTTGGTGGTCTGGCAGCACTGTGCACGTGGCCATCTTGGTAGCGTCAAGTATCTTGAGTTTCGGTTTCTAAGCATTTCCAAAGCATGGACGGTCTGGCACTAAGTGGGATTCGAAAAAGTTTAATTGTTTTCTGACTTCCGATCACCCAACGTGGACAAAGGACTAAGCCGTCATGCCTTTCATCTCTGAGGACACTTTTAATTCTTCCTTCGATGTGAATACGCATGAAGTCGTACTGTTTAGCGGTTGACTGTCTCCACTAATACGCAACTGAAGGTTACTTTTTTTTTCTTTAATTGCTACTGGCGAAAGTTTTTTTGTGGAAAGCTTTTGTGTTTTTTTAAAGGAAACAGTGTCTTGGGAAATAATTTTCAGGTGTTGCAAAGAGCTCAAATTGATTTCTTATAGCATTGACCTCAAGTAGTGTTGACGGATGTTGCGCTATTAATGAAGATTTGTTCAACCCTGGTAGAATAACTGCATTCACTTTCTCAAAACTACTCCCCGAGATTCATTGCACTAAACAAAATGTTTACCTCGGCTGCAGCAAAAAAAAGAAAAAGAAAAAAAAGGAGATTGTGAATGAAGATGGCAACGCCCGTGCTGCTTCATTCGACGTCCGCTACGTGTTTTCGCGCCGCCGACATCGAAGTTTTAGCCACCGCGATGAAACTAACTCGAACGCCACGTTCGATTTAATCGAACGTGGCGTTCGATTACAAAAAAGACAGACAAATCCCGTCTCTGTGAGGAGTGTTGAACAAACAGACATGTCGTCCGTAGC